>CATIWQ010094108.1:0-13022 GCA_949673415.1 Euphorbia schlechtendalii | reverse complement strand
TGAGTTGTCTACTGTTGCTGCATCTAAAGAGTCCACATATCAGTCAGTGATCAGTCACAATTCAACTTCATCATTCTGATCTTGATCTCGATGATTTCGATGATTGATAATTATGTTTTAGATTGATAGGAATTAGTTTTATTAGTGAGCTTTGAATTGATAAGAATTAGTTTTATTGGTGAACTAGGAAATAGTTTTATCATTATTAACTTTGAATTTTCTTTCAAGTTAAGTGAAAAAAATTTTAATTTAATTTTTTTTAGTTCATACGCCTAGTTTGCGCTTTTTGTGCGCCTTCGCCTTCGCCTCGCGACTAGGCAACAGGGCACCCTGTCGCCTTGGGTGCGCTTAGCGCCGTGACTACTATGGGCTGAGCCAACTAAAAACAAGTAAAATCCACATGATTCCCTAATTGAAACATGAACGTTTATACCCAACACATTAATCGATACATTATTTTGATTAATGTTATCATAACATCTATACTTAAATTAAAAAATTTGAGAGATACATTTCTATTGATCAATGAATCAAACCTGACCTGTGAATTGCGGTGCAACTGTACCAAGAGTGAACCTGGAAAATTTAAGAGAAGACAATACAATTGGTCTGTATTGTTCGAGTACAGGTTCAACAGAAGCCTTTATCAACTCAGACGCAGCCTACAAATATCAAAATTTCGAGAAACATTTACTCCTATCATACTGTAACCTCAAACCAAATCAATCAAAAGGACTGAAAACTCGAATTGAAAACAGTTTGTACCTCATTGACATAGGGCCAGATCTTAGTAAGATGAAGATTAAGCCAAGTCAACTGAAGAAACACGAAACAAATCCAATCAGTAGCTTCAAAAACACAAGTCGCAAAATCATAATCAAGTGAGGAAGTAAGAGCTCAACTTCTGCGTCTGTGAGAAGACGACCCAGGGGGGATAAAATTGAGGAGGCAGGATCTTTCTAGAATCCTCAACAGTCATCCTCGCAAAAGCAGCCACAGTATTGGCCTACAAAAGAAACTTCAGAAGAGAACAAAGCAAGATCAAAGGTAAAAGAAGAAGAAGAATAAATGAAATACATACGAGCTGAGAGCGGAAGTTGGATCGAGCATTCTCGAATCGCACAAAGGCAACAATGAGGGCAAGGCCAAAGACTAATCCCAAAACTAAACCAAAGAAAAACGACATTTAGGTTTTCACAGGAATCAGATTCAGAGGGAAGAGAACAGATTGAAAGAGAAGGAATAGTAGTAGATATTATTGAAAATGATGTGTGGTTAATGAATGAAGAGGAATGGTACAATGAAGAAGATGAAGGAGAAAGTGGGCTCCAAAATCAAATAAGGGAGGGGAAAACAAGAGGGCGGACAAATCGGGTACTTTGCGAGAAAGTTAAGTTGCCGACATGAAGCCGACCAAGTCACTCCAATACAACTACAATGCCATATGGCAATTTAAACACTATAATTACACTTACCAAGTTACCATATGATATGATTAGCAACTTCTATTTTAGTCGTTTTGTTTTCCAACATTTTCAACTTTCTCCAAATTTTAATACTATATTTGCGGAAAATTATTTATATTAATTTCTTGTGAAAAAATGCTGTCTTTTAAATTTGTATTCATGTTAAATTCTTGAAAAAATATAATCTCACAAAGTGTTGTTACACCTGGTCTGGTCTGGCTGATCGGACGTTAAAAACTTGGATCTAGTCCTCTATATAATTGGTTAGTCGAAAATTCATTGACCGATTGAATCCATAACTCGGTGATCAATGATGATCATTACTACGAAAGTTAAGAAGTGAGAGAAGTCAATATTTGGAAAGCGGTGATGCAACAAATATCTTGTCAATTAAGAGTGTGACCAATTTATCAATAAGAACTGTTGGTCATAGATAGCTTATGTAATAGGTCGCAAGGGGCAAATGGCGATTTAACTTGATTAAAATTGATTCTTGAAAAACTTTACTAGTTAATTAATATATGCTAAGTGAAATGATAGAGTGCATAAATAGATAGAGTAAAACAACTCAAACCACTTAGCTCGGACTGACTATGTTTGGTCTCAAGCTATTCTGAGTAAATCTTACTAAGCTCATACTGGTTTTCATGCTTAGTAAAACAAGAAAGAAAGCTATGCTTATGTTGAGTGATGAAATGACAAAGATAAAAACTGATTTAAGAAAGTTAACACCTGTGATTTTATATTAGTTCGGCCCCTAACCTACCTCTAGTCCCCAAATTCTTTTCTAAGCTTTAATCCACTAATGGGAACTCCTTTAACCATACAGAGAAGTCTTTGACAATGAATATTACAAGCGAGTACCTTCCAAACTTATCTAACCCTCCAACAGATTTGAGTACTCTTCTCAAATCCGTTATTACTCAATATATATAATTAATTTGCAAGAAGAAACACAACTTATAAAACGTTGGTTCCTTTACAATTTTAGAGCTTAGCTATTTCTAAGTCTATTTTCTCTCGATTACAAATATATTAAGAATTCATTGTTCGCTTTCTAAGATTGCTTGAGGAATTAAGAATGTTGAGATCAAATGAACAAAGTGTTAGCTCTTTAGAAATTTAGGTGATTCACCACGTTGTAAATGTCTTCTTCGGTCTCTATTTATAGGTGTAGATTTCTGAAGCTACTCATTGCAACTTATCGTCTTAACTTGATCTCTAAATTCTCTTTTCTTTATATCTTCAAGTTCTTCCTATTTGAGACAAATTTAAAGTCGTTGAGAGACAGCTAATTGTCCGTTGTAATGCGAGATTAATCTGTTAATTAATTTCTCGTCAAGGTTGATTCTTCAAGCATATCTACCGATTGAGAGAGCGTGAGATGCAATGTGGAGAATTCAATTGCTTCAAATGCTAACATTGCAATGGTGGGACGATACTAGAAAAAAGTCACTATTAGAAGATACCTTTTTGAATTAGAGTTTAGTGATTACGTGCCAACATTCGTACAAATACCTTTTTTACGGTTTGGACCACATGAATATTCCTTTGTTTCCAGCGCCAAATCCTTTTTGAAACCTGAGACACATAAAACTAGAATATTATGTTTTCACATAATTCAATAAAAGTAAACGGTGTTATAATACTCAGCATCGCTAGCAATTAACTCAGCTTACACTGATGTATACCAAATAAACTTTGAAGCTAAGTTGTTTTACCGTTATTCCTTAGCTCATCACCACAACTCTACGCTACACTAAGCCATAACTTAATTAAATCTTGTTAGGCTAAGTTGGTAAACGTAAACCAAACTCATGTTAACTACTTAATTAAGAGCCTACTTAGTACCCAATTAATTTTGCTAACATAAGTAGTTAGTCATTTCCAAAACTCAAGATACTATGAGGTATCATTAAGTTGGGTTCAACAATCTCCCTCATTTTTTAATAGATAACAAACTAGGTATTAGCAGAAATTAACTTAGTAAAAGTATATTAATATAGAAGGCCCGGTTGATGATATAAGACTACCCATGCTGAGTGAACTCCTTTTAGTTAGCATCAACTCCCACATACTAATTGTGCTCTTCTTTATACTTGGGACTTATCTTAATCAACTTCTCCAAAGTTGGCCTATATTGATTCCTGCAAGACATAAGTTATGCAAGAGACCAATACAATATATAAGTTAAGAAGCTCTTAACTTGGAACAAAGTTGCAATTTTTCATTAATAAAACTTAGATAGTACACAATGGGTAATATATACCAAGCTTTTACATTTAAGGACAAAGTATAACTATTGCTAATCGAAGCTAGTCTATTTCTTTCTGCTCTCTTCCTCTTCCATGTAGAGGTTGAGGTTGTTGCTTTTACGGTTGAGCTTGTTAAAGCCTTTGTTATTGTTGTTGCGGTCTTCTTGGAAAAGAGGTCTTATAGTTGTGTACTTCCTGCACTATGTAGAACCCAAGTTAATAGTGTGCTTCTAGCACTATGTAGAACCCAAGTTAATAGTACTTCACAGTTTTTAGTAGTTTTGGAAATAACAAACTGTCTGGATAGTGAAATTAATTGAGTACTAAGTGGACTCTTAATTAATAAAGCTGACTTGAGTTTATTTAAGGGAAAACAACTCAATTTTGTTGGATAATTAATTAAGTTATGACTTAGAGTAGGAAAAGCTAAGTCTGTGTTGAGTACTACATAGTTTAGAGTTATTTCACTCAGCTCGTGCTGAGTCCTACTTTTAAATAATTAAAAGCACTTTATTTAACATGTAGAGACTTTATGACACATGTGCTACTAACAATGTCTATGAAGGAACGGAATATTCCTTAATTGCTTTTCAGGAGAAAGGCACTAAAATTAATGAAGATTCCAGTGGTCCTCACAACGCCAAAAAGTGCCAATACGGAATGTCGAGGATTCCTCACTATAGTCTAAGTAAAAGGAATTCTCTATCATTCGCCGCATCTCAAGTGTCTCCGCGCGACTCTGTCAACGTAAGCAAGGTTAACCAATTGGAAGACTCCACGTTGCATTCTAGCGCGTCTCTCTTAGACCCAGATTGCTTGAAGATAAATGAGATTTTGTCAATAGAATTTTATCATGCCTCAACATTTAAATTTCTATCTCTAAACGCCCTAGAATCTGTCTCTAATGGGAAGATTCAAAAGATTAGAAGAGATGAGAAATTGAAGATCAGCAATCTCTTAAATTTTGCAGCGGATACTTCACAAAGCTTCAAAGTATAAATAGAAGACTAGAGCAGACGTTCAAACTTGGTGAATCACCTCGAATTTCTTAAGAGCTAAAATGCTACACAAATTACTCTAGCTTTCAAAGAAATTCCATCGCAAGCAATCAACAAACATCAAAGTTCATATTTGTTTGTAATAAAGAGATTTACTTAGATTAACATTGTAAGGATTTAACATTTCTATAAGTTGAATCCAGTTCACATTTATATTTAATCTGAGTATCAGTTTGGGAAGGTTACCCAAACTGAGTTGAGCTATAGTTAGAAAGGAAGGTACTTTCTGTAATCATGTCTACCCGTTGTAAAGGCTTCTCTGCCTATTGAAAGAACGACTCACTAGTGGATTAAAGCTCAGAGACGGTATCCGGGGGACTAGAGGTAGGCTAGGGGCCGAACCAGGATAAATCTCAAGTGTTAATGTTCTATCTTTAAGCCTTAAACTTTAGTAGTGATCAGCTCATCCATCTCTCTCTCTCTCATTCATTTATTTGCTTATTATCCGATCAATGCTGAGTAGTCTTACTCAGCTAAAGATTGAAATAAACTATGCCAACAAAGCTGAGCAGTTTATACATTTTTATATCACACTCAACACGCATATAAAAACTGAACTTGGTAAATATCTTTAAAATACTTAAAAGTAACCAAGATTAAGCATTTTCACCCCCCTCTGCTGTTGTTAAGAGCCTGTTTAGGGAACAACAAGTGGTATCAGAGCAGTTGCTCAACTTTTAGACTAACCGTCTTTGAGTTAAGATCCATAAATGGCTTACAACAACTTTAGTACCGGTTCCAATCAGGTAGTTCTCCTTAAAGAGGTAATGTCTGTTACTAGATCACCTTTATTTGATGGTAATCACCATACATTTTGGAAAAATCGAATGAAAAATTTTATCCAGTCTCAAAGCATGCAGGCCTGGCTCTCTATCGAGCTTGGTCCCAAAGTTCCCATAGTTGTGAGGAATGGTGTGCGTGTACCAGTAGATCTAGAGGACTACGACGACGTTGATCTGAGGCTTCTCAAAGAGAATGTTGCAACGATTAACTACTTACACTATGCGTTAGATCTTACTGAGTTCAATAGGGTCTCAAGATGTGAAATAGCATAGGAGTTCTAGAAGAAGCTAGAGATTACCTATGAGGGGACCGACAAGGTCTAAGAATCAAAGATCAATCTCATGCTAAAGTAGTATGAGATGTTCTCCATGAGCGCTAGCGAGGGTATTCAGAGCATGAATACTAGGTTCATTAACATTGTTAATGAGCTGAAGAGGCTTGGAAAGGAGTTCATCAAGGAGGAGCTCATCAAGAAGATTCTCCACTCTTACCTTAGAGTGGGATTCCGAGAAGAGCTCTATCGAGGAGGCTCATTATCTTAAGACCTACAGTTGCGATGAGCTAACAGGCAACTTGCTAACTCATGAGATGTCTCTGAGGAAGTACTTAGATGACTCCAAGAGGAATCATGGCAAGGAGGGTAAAGCCATTGTCCTTAAAGCAGATTCATCAGATGAGTCCACTAGCTGCAACTCTGATGAGCAAATGGCCCTTCTGACCAGGTGTTTCAAATGCTTCATTAAGAAAGATGGGAAGTTCAACAACAAGAAGAAGTTTCTCGCTAAAATCAAGTCAACTTAGCATCGGCGAGGAGTTGAGGAAGGACTAAAGAAAGAGGTTCTCCAAGAAAAATGAGGCACTTGCTGTCACTTGGAGCAATTTAGAAGAATCTTCATCATCTGATGAGGAAGCTACTAATTTGGCCAACCTCTGCTTGATGGCAATTGAAAATCATAGAGGCGAATGCTCAGCATCTACCTCCAGTAGAGATCATTCCCCTGTCAACTCTGAAGCTGAGCGTGATAAAGGAAAAGCTCCTTAAGTTGAGGTACATTCTGAGATTCCTTTATCTATGGATGAATTTGCCCAGGCTCTCTTTGATGTTATGAAACTAACTAATAAATCAATGAAAATCATCAAAGAGATAGTGAGGAGAAGTGATGATTTGGAAGATACTAATGCTTCCTTATCGCTTGATATCCGCTTTCTTTAAGAAAAAGCTGAGTATCAAGAATGTGCTATCAACAAGCTCACTAAGTAATTAGATGAGTTAACTACTAATATAACAGCTTTAAAGAAGAAAGAGGTTCCTCCTCCAGCCAACAGTCAAACTCAGAGTAACCAAACTCACAATTCTAAGAGGAAGAATTCCTCTAAATAGAAAAAAGCGAGCCAACCCAAACAAAAAATGTTGTGTGGTTTTTATGGGAAAGCTGGACATACCATAGTTCTCTATAGGCATAAAAATGGTTATTACATCGAGTACGACTGGTCAAACTTAAGCACTCCTAACAAGGGAGGAACCATCTCAAAAGCATGGGTACCTAAGAAAACGTAATTGTTTTGCAGGTGAGTCTTGAATTCGTTGATGACTCTCCAATGTGGTATTTAGATAGTAGATGCTCAAGGCATATGACGGGAGATGAAGCCAGTTCATCTCATTGGAGCGTAAAAGAAATGGAAGTGTCAGTTTTGGAGATAACCAAAAAGGAAAGATTGTAGGTTGTAGCACTGTTGGTGTCTCTCATTCAATCGAAGATGTTTCTCTTGTCAAGGGTTTGAAGTTCAATTTGCTCAATGTAGCCTAGCTCTACGATAAAGGTAGAAAGGTTATATTCGACTCAGCAGGATGCTCAGTAATTAACTGTAAGACTGACTCAACTATACTCTTTACTCCTAGCATCAATAATGTTTATATGATTGATTTATCCCTTGGCTCCACTAACATTTGTCTTGTATCTAAGGAGGATAATTCGTGGCTTTAGCATAAAAGGTTGGGTCATATTAATATGAACATTCTATCCAAACTAGCTAAAAAGCTATTCGTTGTGGGTTTACCAAGCATCAGCTTTGAAAAGGATAAATTGTGCTTTGCTTGCCAACTTGATAAGCAAGTTAAGAAATAATTTAGATATGCAAATCACGTAGTAACTAAGTGACCGTTGGAGTTACTCCACCTGGATCTTTTCAGCCTAGTTCAGCCAATGAGCTTAGGTGGTAAGAGGTTCTCGCTGGTGGTTGTAGATGACTTTACAAGATTCACATGGGTAGTCTTGCTGAGTAGGAAAGATGAGACTTATGAATCTTTTGTCAAGCTCACTAATATGATAATGAATGAAATAAGAGATAAAATCTGTAGAATCCGGAGTGATCATGGATATGAATTCGAGAATTTCCATTTCGAAGAATTCTGTTTAGCGCATAGCATTCACCACAACTTCTCTTCTCCTTATACACCTCAACAAAATGGGGTTGTAGAAAGGAAGAATAGGACTCTAGTTGAGATGGCTTAATCCATGCTAAGTGATAACAATCTACCAAAGTACTTTTGGGGAGAAGCTGTTAAAATAGCCTGTTATATCTGGAATCGGGTTTTAATTCGCCCAATTCTTGAGAAAACACCTTATGAGCTTTGGCGAGGGCGCAAGCCTAAGATTGGTCATCTCAGATCTTATGGCTGTAGGTGCTATATTCTTAACACCAAAGAGCAATTAGAAAAGTTTGATCCTTAGTCTGATGAAGGTATCTTTTTGGGATACTCAACTAATAGTAGGGCATATAGAATATATGTCAAACGTACTGGCCTCTTAGAGTCTATGCATGTAGATTTCGATGAAACTAACATTGTAGAAAGATGACCCTCTGATGAAGATAAAGGAGTTCCCCAACTTTCAAATCAACTTAGTATGCCATAAGCTATGCTACCCAACTCAGCACAGGAGCCCCCCAGCTGATGAAGCTAAAGATGATGATGAAGATCTTTCTATCAACTTTAACGATTGCGAAGATCAACCTCCACCTCAACATCCCGTTGTTGATCCTCCAACAGTTGATCCGAGTCTTCCAAGAGAGATTAGAGTTCATTGCAACCATCTGTTATACAACATAGTTGATGATGTTTATAATCCAGTGATGATGCGTGTAGAACCCAAGTTAATAGTACCTCACAGTACTCAAAAGTTTTGGTGATAGTAATTAATATGGGATAGTAAAAGTTAATTGAACACTAAGAATACTTATGCTTAGTGTAGGAAAAGCTATGTTTGTGCTGAGTACTATATAGTTTAAGTTATCACCACACAGCTCATGCTGAGTTATACTATTACTTATCTAAAAGTAATTGTTTTTGCGGTGTTGATAATTATCATGATACGTATGCTACTAACCACGTCTGTGAAGGAGCAGAATATTCCTTTGTTATATTTCAGGAGAAAAAGGCACTGAAATTAAGAAAGATTAATGTGGTCTTCACAACATTAAACATGGGAGTACAAAGTGTTAGAGATTCCTTAGTTGAATCAGAGAATAAGTAATGATCCCGTGAATTATGTCGTGCACATCTCAATACGTCATCAAAGTCATCCAACGGATAGACGCCATGTTGTCTAAACCGCAAATCTCTCAAAGATCCAGATTGCTTGAAGAAAAATGAGAATTTGGAACTGGAAACAAATCGCACCACAACGTTCAGTTCCTATTTCTAAACCTCCTAAAATCTATCTCTAAAGGGAAGATTCGAAAGATTAATTGAAATGAGAAATTGAAGATCTACGATATCCTCAAAGTTTGCAAAGACTACTTGTCAGATATCTACAATATAAATAGAAGACTGAAGCAAACATTCAAACTTGGTGAATCACCTTGAATTTCCTAAGAGCAAAACCTTGCGAAAATCTTCTCTGCTTTCAAGAAATTCACTAGCAAGCAATTTGTAATAGAGAGAATCACTCATAGGATTAACCTTGTAAGGATTCAACGTATTATAAGTTGAATGTAGTTTGCTATATTCTATTTATCTTGAGTGTCAGTTTGGGAAGGGTACCCAAACTGAGTTTGAGCTGTAGTTAGAAAGGAGGAACTTACTGTAATAGAGTATACCCACTGTAAAGGCTTCTCTGCCTATTGAAGGAGCGAACCACTAGTGGATTAAAGCTCGGAGATGGTATCCGGGGATTGGAGGTAGGCTAGGGGCCGAACCAGGATCAAATCTCAGGTGTAATCATTTTAACTCTAAGCGATTAGCTTCATCAACTTCTTGCTCATTCATCTCTCTCATATTGTTTATTTGCTTGTTACTAACTCGCACTGAGTAATCTTTACTTAGTTAAAGGTTGAAGATAACTGTGCCATCTGAGCTGAGCAGTTTATATGTTTTTATATCATACTCAGCACGCATACTCAGCACGCATATAAAAACCATACTAAGTTAACTTTAATTGAAAAAGGTATAAAAAGTAACCTAGTTTACGCATTCACCCCCCTCTGCTGTTGTTATTAGCCAGTTTACGGACCAATAAGTGGTATCAGAGTAGTTGCTCAACCTTAAGACTAATCGTCTTGAGTCAGATCCTTAAATGGCATACAATAACTTCAGTTCGGGTTCTGGTCAGACAGTTCTTCTTGAAGGAGGGAATGTCTGTTACAGACCTTCGCTATTCGATGGTAATCACTATATGTTCTGGAAGAATCTTATGAAGAACTTCATCTAATCTCAAAGTATGCAGGCCTGGCTCGCAATTGATCTTGGCCCCAGAGTTCCTACTGAGGTCAGGAACAGTGTGCTTGTACCTGTAGATCCAGAGGACTACAATGATGCTGATCTGAGGCTTCTCAAAGAGAATGCCATGGCTATTAATTTCTTACATTGTGCCCTTAATCTTACAAAATTTAATAGGGTCTCAAGACGTGAAATAGCACAATAAATCTAGAAGAAGCTGGAGATTACCTACGAGGGGATAAACAAGGTCAAGGAGTCGAAGATATATCTCATGTTGAGAGAGTATGAGATTTTCTTGATGGCTGCCAATGAAGGTATTCAGAGTATGAATACCCGGTTCATTAATATTGTCAATGAACTAAAACGACTTGGAAATGAGTTCAATGAGGAAGAGCTGGTCAAGAAAATTCTTCGCATTCTCATAGTAGAGTGGGATTACAAGAAGTGTGTAATCGAGGAAGCTCATGACCTTAAGACCTATAGCTATGATGGGTTGATAGGCACCTTGCTGACTCATGAGGTGTCGTTGAGAAAGTACTTAGACGACTCCAAGAGAAATCGTAGCAAGGAAAGTAAAGCCATTTTTCTCAAAGAAGACTCATTTGATGAGTCTACCAGCTACGACTCTGATGAAGAAATGGCTCTTCTTACAAGGTGCTTCAAATGCTTTATAAAGAAGGATGGGAAGTTCAACAATAAGAAGAAGTTTCCCAATAAAATAAAGTTAACTCAGCAGCGACATGGAGCTGAGGAAGGACTAAGTAAAGAGCATAATAAGGACATTAAGTGCTTCAGGTGTAGAGAGAAAGGCCACATCCAATCAAGCTGTCCAAAGGCAAAGAAGGACAGATTAAGAAGAGATTCTCCAAGAAGAATGAAGCTCTTGCTGCTACTTGGAGTGACTTAGAAGAATCTTCATCTTCTAATGAAGAAGTCATTGATTCAGCCAATCTCTACTTGATGGCTATCGAAATTCAAGGTGAAGGCTCAACATCTACCTAAGTTAGAAATTTTTTCGCTATCAACTCTGAAGCTGAGTATGATAAAAGAAAAGCCCATCAAACTAAGGTACATTCTGAAATCCCTTTATCAATAGAAGAATTCACCCAGGGCCTCTTTGATGTTATGAAATTGACTAATAAATTGATGAAAAACATCAAAGAGATAGTGAGGAGAAGTGATGATCTGGAAGATGCCAATGCTTCCTTATTGCTTGATATCCGCTTTCTTCAAGAAAAGGTTGAATATCAAGAGTGTGCTACCACCTAGCTCACGAAGAAATTAGATGAGTTGACTTCTAAGATAGTAGCATTGAAGAAGAAAGAGGTTCCTCCTCTGACCAACAATCAAATTCTGAATAACCAAACTCGCAATTCAAAGAGGAAAAATTCCTCTAAATAGAAGAAAGCGAGCCAGCCCAAGGCAAAAATGGTGTGCTATTTTTGTGGGAAAGCTGGATATGTCATAGTAATGTGTAGACATGAAAATGGTTATTATGACGAATATAATTGGACAAACATAAGCACTGCTAACAAAGGTGGACCCAGCTCAAAAGCATGGGTACTTAAGAAAACTTAACCATTTTGCAAGTGAGCCTTAGATCCGCTGATGAGTATCAAATGTGGTATTTGGATAGCGGATATGACAGGAGATGAAAGCCAGTTCATCTCATTGGAATGCAAGAGAAATGGAAGTGTCAGTTTTGGAGACAACCAGAAAGGAAAGATTGTAGGTTGAGGCACTGTTGGTGTCTCTCCCTCAATCGAAGAGGTGTCTCTAGTCAAAGGACTGAAGTTCAACCTGCTTAGTGTAGCCCAGCTCTACGACAAAGGTAGGAAGGTTATTTTCAACTCAGCATGATGCTCAGTAATTGATAGTAAGACTAACTCAACCATACTCTTTGCTCCTAGAACCAATAATGTTTATATGGTTGATTTATCCCCTGGCTCCATTAATGTGTGTCTCGTATCTAAGGAGGATAATGCGTGGCTATGGTATAGAAGATTGGGTCATATCAATATGAACATTCTGTCCAAACTGGCCATAAAGCAATTAGTTGTGGGGTTACCCAGCATCAGTTTTGAAAAGGACAAACTCTGCTTTGCTTATTAGCTTGGTAAGAAGGTTAAGAAATCATTTAGATCTATAAAATCACGTTGTAACTAAGCGACCGTTGGAGTTGCTACACCTAGACCCCTTTGGCCTAATTCAACCAATGAGTTCGGGTGGTAAGAGATTCACTCTAGTAGTTGTAGATGACTTCACTAGATTCACATGGGTAGTCTTACTAAGTAGCAAAGATGAGACTTGTGAATCTTTTGTCAAGCTCAGTAATCGGATAATGAATGAACTAGGAGCTAAAATCTGCAGAATCCGAAGTGTTCATGGAAGTGAATTCGAGAATTCCTCTTTCGAAGAATTTTATTCAGCGCATGGCATTGAGCATAACTTCTCTTCTCCTTATACTCCTCAACAAAATGGGGTTGTAGAAAGGAATAATAGGACCATAGTTGAAATGGCTCGATCCATGCTAAGTGATAACTGTTCGCCACTTTTCTATTGATAAGTTTAATAACTTATTCACAAGACTTGGCTATACTCATTTCGTAAGGCTTATCCTTAATAATAATGCCAAAAACTTGTTCACGTAAAATGCAGGTGTTGTCAATACCTCTTATCAAATAGAAAAATGATGATAACTACAAGTATACAGTTGCGATGTAGTTTTAAAAGATATCGAACC
>CATIWQ010094096.1:0-25684 GCA_949673415.1 Euphorbia schlechtendalii | reverse complement strand
TATTGGACAAGATAAGAGATTTAAGTGCCAATGGAGTTTCCCAACCCCTTGACTTCATATTCATGGATGAAATCTAACTTGACAACTTCTTGGATGCAAGCATCACTCAAGTCAAGTTTGATGCATATATCTTCATCTATTGGATATTTATAAGCCTTATCCATGTTAAATTCTATAGTATCATCACCATCCTTAACATAATTTTTCCTTTTGACACATCTATCAATGCTTTGCCAGTATGCATAAAAGGTCTTCCTAAGATTATTGGACATTTTTCATCATATGCAAACTCTAGCACAACAAAGTCTGTTGGAAAGATAAACTTATCCACTTTAACTAGCATGTCTTCTATTATGCCATAAGGATGTTTAATAGACTAGTCAGCCAATTGCAAAACCATATTTATCCTTTTAACTTCATCATCAAGCTTCAACTCTTTGAAGATTGATAAAGGCATAAGATTTATACTAGCCCCAAGATCACATAAACATTTTGGAAAGGAAATGTTTCCAAGTTCACATGATATTGTGAAACTTCTTGGATCTTTAAGTTTAGTTGGCATTGTAGCAGTTATTATTTTGCTACAATCTTCAATTGAAGATACTTTTGATATTCCTTCTACACTACGCTTACGAGATAAAAGTTCTTTAATAAACTTACCATATTTAGGAATCTATGTAATGGCTTCAATGAATGAAAGATTGATTTCCAGACCTTTAAGTTTGATGATAAACTCGATGAATTACTTATCCTCATTTTTCTTCTTCATTCTTTGTGGAAATGGTGGTTGAGGGGGATTAACCTTTCTAGATTTAGGTTATTCATTCACTCTTACTTTATCATTTGATTTACTCGGATGATCATCTGGTACTTCAATAACATCATTAGCAAGCATACCGAAGGATTTGGTTTATCTAGTAATTTACCACTACTAAGGGCTACAGCATGCACATTGTCCTTAGGATTTCCTTCTATTTTACTAGGTAAATGGCCTTTTCCTCTAGACGGAATAGCACTTGGTATTTGACAAACTTGTATCTCCAAATTATGAATAGAAGATGATTGATTTTTAAACATTTGATCAGTCTTATTCTCTAACTTCTTGTAACATTCTTCAATCTCTGATTGCTTATTACAAACTCCTTCTTGAAACTTGTATATCTTACTTGTTAATTGCCCTATTCTATCAGTACTCTGATAATTCTTTTGTTGATTATCACCATACTTCCAATTAGAACTCCTATAAATATTTCCATTATTACCATAAGAATTCCCTTGACTTTGAACATAACTTAATTACTCCCCTACACATGGGTTAAAGTTACACTCAAAACTAGTGTGTCCTATGGCCACAATTTTCACATGTCAAAGAATTACTCTTATTTATATGTATATTATCTATCTTATGAGATAATGCAGATATTTGCGCTTGCATAACAAAAATAAGATATAAATCATTAACCTTTTTAACTAAACTAGAAGATGTAGATGCAGCATGCGAATGAGTAGTAGTAGTACTACTTACTTGTGCTCTATCCACTTGCCACATACTATTGTTATTTGCCATATCTTCCAATTGATTAAAGCTTCTTGACTAGTTTTCTTCATAAGAGATCCTGCAGCCATAGCATCAATCGCTCCTCTTGTTGTATGATTTATTCCATTGTAGAAAGTTTGTAGAATTACATTCTGAGGTGAACCATGATGAGGACAAACTCACTGAAGGGTATAACTTTCCCAAGCTTCGTATAAGGATTCAGTATCCTTTTGAGTAAAGGAAGTGATTTCTTTAATGAGTCTTGCGGTTTTGGCTAAAGGAAAGTATTTAGTCAGAAAAGCTTGGGCTAATTGATTCCAAGTGGTGATTGAATTTGGGGGTAATGAATTTAACCAAACTTTTGCTTTATCACGAAGCGTAAATGGAAATAGGCGAAGTTTAACTACTTCATTAGGAACATTGGGCATTTTGAAAGTATCATAGACTTCTAGAAAGTTTACAATGTGAGCATTTGGATTTTCATTGGGTAGACCATAGTATTGCACATTATTACTAATCATTTGAAGCAATGCTGGCTTGATTTCAAACTAATTTGAGTAATTGGTGGTCTAGCAATTCCCTGATTGTTACCGTTAATGGTCAGAATTACATAATCCATGAGCCTTGGTTGAGGTTGATCGACATTTTGTTGTTCTTCATCAGCCATCCTTCTTCTTTGTCTCATATTTATCCGTTTTCTTCTCCTACCAAATCGTTCTATTTCATATTCGAAAGACGCCAAACTTTCTCCCAAACTATGCATATTTGGCATGCACATGCTAGAAAGAAAACTCAATGAATAAGAAAGAAAAATATGTTAATAGCAAAATATAAATACTTAAAACCAAAAACAAAAATAAAAATAAATAAATCTATATAATTGTCCGTTCTTTGGCAATTTGATCTCTAGAACACACTTACCTTCCATAGCAACGGCGCCAAAAACTTGTTTGCCACTTTTCTACTAATAATACAAAAGCTCTTATTATGAACAAGTGTTGTCAGTATCGCTTATCAAATAGAAAAAGGATAATAACTGCAAGTATACAGTTGCGATGTAGTTTTAAAAGATATCAATCCCACAGGGAAGGAATTTGGTTCTAAGGATCAATTAGAGTTACGGGGTGAAAAAAAATATAGTGAGTTAAAGGTTTTGAATGGTAAACTGATGAATAGACAGATGCATGAACAGATTAGGTGCAAAGCATATAGATATTCCCTAAGAATAAGTATAGTAGAGTAAAATATGCAAAATATTCAAGAATGTTTTAAGCACTAAATAACTTCAACAAACTTGGTTCTAGATGCTCAAATATCCTATAATTCACCGCAAAGCAACACATTAAATGACTTTTCTAAATCTAGGGTAAACGAATTATAACACTTATAGAAACCTGGACAACATTAATACTGTGCATAGTACGGGTCAGTCTCACATAGTCATATTTAGCAAGTTACCACTCCAAAAATGTTGGCTCACTAAACAGCTTTGATATCACAGATCCAGTGATTATACACAATCTTGTTAACCCCAAAAATACTCTTAAAGTCAAGTCGAAAGCATATAACTTTATTAATATAAATGACGCGAGACGAAATACTCGTTACGACGCATAGACATATCATACACTTCGAATTAGAAAGTAGAAAACAAAGTAAAGATGTAAGGTATGCAAGTGAAAGCTAAAGTTGATCAAACCTTTTTAATAGGAGTCGTTAATTCTCACAATTACTACGTCTACTTTGAATTCGATCTCGACTAGTACAGAACCTCCACTTGGATTCTATTCTTTGTGAATATCGAATAAATGAATGTTGAAGAATAGAAACTTTTATTGATAGGTGCTTTGCAATTACACTCATACAACAATCGCTTGAATATATGGAGAAATCTAGTGATTGAAACAAGAATCGAATCACTTATACATTTTTCTCTCTAACACTTTGAACTAGCAAAACCTATATCTTTCACTCTCTATCTATGTCATACACATTATACACTACTACCATTCATACCATTTTTTAAAATGGTTGATTTGAACCCTATTTATAGAGTGCGAAGGGTTACATTTATCCAAACGAAGAGTCGTGTCCATTGGTGACGGGTTGCATCATCTTCAATGTGATTTGATGGAAGAATCTGTCCTTATCATCAATGGATAGGTACCTTTTCATGGCTTAATTGTTCCCAAAAGGTGTTTTTTCGTTTGATAGTTAGTGGCGGTTGATGGCGCTTGATCGTTCTTATCCGGCGGTTGGAAGTTGATATTATCCAAATTTGTCACAAGTCGTGAGCATGATATATATGTCACGATCATGAATATAAGTTGGTAACTTTTTACTTGTGAAGAAAGTCAAGTAGAGCTCGCGATAGGTAGTCACGGGCGTGATTTGTCCAATCGTGAATTAGAATCATGATTGTGACATGTGCTTTTCTTCATGGTTCTTCTTTGTAACTTTGCCGATCTTTGACAACTTTGACCCTAAGTCAATTTCATGCATTCCACACATCTTTTTACCTTTTCACTCTTTTTGCATAGAATTCCGTCTTTGATCATTTCACTCCCAAGATTCACCTAGTTTCTGCACTTGCATAAAAAACAACTACATACCATGTGAAATCTTTTATATGAAGTATAAAACTACTCTAAACCATATTATTTTATTATTGAAAATATCAAGATAATAAGTGTAGTTATACACTTATCATGAAGTCATCCACAACATTCAATGAGAATCTTTTTCCACCCATGCTCATAGGTTGAACAAGTTCAAATAGATCTAGGTGGAGGAGCTCTAATGGTCTCTTAGTTACTAAGTTTTTTTATAGACCTAAATGACCTTTTAAGTTGCTTACTTAGCTGACAAGCTAATCAAAGTCTATCTTTCTCAAAGCTGATACTGGGTAAACCCATAACTAGTTGCTTTTTGGCTAGTTTAAACAAAATGTTCATATTTATATGACCCAATCTTTTGTACCAAAGCCATAAATTATCCTCCTTAGATACAAGAAAAACATTAGTGGAGCCCGGGAATAAATAAATCATATACAGATTATTAATTTTATGAGCAAAAAGTATAGTTGAGGTAGTCTTACAATCAATAACTGAGCAACCTTCTAAGTCGAATGTAACCTTCCTTCATTTATCACAAAGCTGGGTTAAGCTTAGAACGTTGAACTTAACTCCTTTTGACTAGAGAAACCTCTTCAATTGAAGGAGAAACACCGATAGTGCCACATTCTACAATCTTCCCTTTTTGGTTGTCTCCAAAACTGACATTTCCATTCCTTTTACGCTCCAATGAAATGAACTAGCTTTCATCTCTTGTCATATTCCTAGAGTATCCACTATCCAAATACCACATTCCATTGTAATCAGCGGATCTTAGGCTCACCTGCCAAACAATTATGTTTTCTTAGGTTCTCATGCTTTGGAGTTGGGTCCTCCCTTATTAGTAATGCTTAGATTAGTCCAATCATACACATCATAATAACCATTTTTATGCCTACACATTACTGTGGCATGTCTAGCTTTTCCTCAAAGGATACACACCGCTTTTGCTTTTGGCTGGCTCGCTTTTTTCCTTTTAGAGGAATTCTTCCTCTTGGAATTACGAGTTTTTTTACTCGAAGATGGACTATTGGTTAGAGGAGAAACCTGTTTCTCCTTTAAAGGTGTCATCTCAATAGTCAACTCATCTAATTTCTTAGTTAACTTGTTATTTTGATATTCATGATATTCAGCTTTTTCTTAAAGAAAGCATATATCAAGATATAAAGAAGCGATTGTATCTTCCTGATCCTCACTTCTCCTCACTAGCTCTTTGATGGTTTTTTTAGACTTATTAGTCAGCTTCATTACATTAAAGAGTATTTAGTCAAATTCTTCTATTGATAAAGGGATTTGAGGATGTACATCAACTTGAGAGTTTTTCCCTTTGTTGCGCTCATCTTCAGAGTAAGCAGCGGATAAATTGCTCTTTGAAGAAGATGTTGAGCTCTCGCCCCTTTCATTCTCAATCGCCATTAAGTAGAGGTTGGCGGAATATGTAGCCTCTTCATCAAATGATGAAGATTCTTCTGAATCACTCCATGTGTCAAATAAGGAAGCAATTGTGTCTTCCCAATCTTCAATTCTCCTCACTTGCTCTTTGATGTTTTTGCTAGACTTATTAGTCAGCTTCATTACATCAAAGAGTACCTAGGTGAATTATTCTATTGATAAAGGGATTTGAGGATGTACCTCAGCTTGAGAGATTTTCCCTTTGTTACGCTCAGCTTCAGAGTTAGTTACCGATAAATCGCTCTTTGAAGTAGATGTTGAGCTCTCGCCCCTTTCATTCTCAATTACCATTAAGCAGATGTTGTCAGATGATGAAGATTTTTCTAAATCACTCCAGGTGGCAGCAAGTGCCTTATTTTTCTAGGTGAACCTCTTCTTAAATCTATCCATTTTGGATTTGGGATAGGACGAGGTAATATGACCCTTCTCGATACAGTCAAAGCATTTGATATCTTTATTTTTCTCCTTCCTTGGTCCTTCCTCAGCTCTACACTGGTGTTGAGTTTGCTTGGTTTTGCTAGGAAATTTCTTCTTAGGAAATTTCCCATCCTTCTTCATGAAGCACTTGAATTACCTTGTAATAATTGCCATCTGCTCATCCGAATCATTGCTGGTGGATTCGTCTGATGAGTTAGCTTTCAAGATAATGGCCATGCCCTCTTTCTCCTTGCCTTTACTCCTTTTGAAATCATCATTATATTTCCTCAAGGATATTTCCTAAGTCAGCAAGGTGCCTACCAGCTCATCACAGCTGTAGGTTTTAAGATCATGAGCCTCTTCAATCGCGCTCTTCTTGGCATCCCACTCAACAATGAGAACACGAAGAATCTTCTTCACCATTTCTTCTTCAGTGAACACTTACCCAATCTCTTCAATTCATAAATGATGTTGATGAACCTAATATTCATGGATTAAATACCCTCAATGGAAACCATCTGGAATAACTCATACTCTCTGTGCATGAGGTTGATCTTGGACTCCTTGACCTTGTCGGTCCCCTTATAGGCAATCCCCAGCTTTCTCTAGATTTCTTGCATTATCTCGAAGCCTGAGAACCTAATAAACTCTGTAAGATCTAGCTAATAATTTAAGTAGTTGATGGCTACCGTATTCTCTTTGAGAAACCTTAGGTCAGTGTCATCATAGTCTTCCAGATCAACTAGGACTCTTTCTCCATCCCACACAATCATGGGAATTCTCGTTCCTAACTCAATAGCTAGCCATGCTTCATGATTGTATAAAAATTTTTATGCGATTTTTCTAAAACGTATAATGTTGGTCGTTAAAGAGTGGAGGCCTAGTTACAAACATTCCTTCTTCAAGGAGTGTAGTCTGGCCAGAGTTGGAAGAAAAATAATTATATTAGGATCTTTAACTCAAAGATGATGAATCTTTACAGTTGAGCACTTGCTCTGATACAAATTGTTTGTTTGATATAGCTTAAATAACACAACAGAGGGGGTGAATACAGTTACTTGGTTCTTTTTGGATTTATGAAATTCTTTTTCCAAGTTCAATTTTTAGATAGGTGTTGAGTAACTCTATGCTGAGTGCAAGTCTAGAAACTATAAACTACTCAACTTCGCTGACTTAGTTTATCTTCAAATCATTGTCGAGTACTTTACTTAGCTTGGATTGGTTTTTCAAGCTTAGCAATATAATCAAAGAGAATGATAAATGAGAAAAACACTATAGATGCAAGCGACAAAGGTTAGAAATTTTAACACCTAAGATTTTATCCTGGTTCGGCCTTGAGCCTACTCCAGTCCCCGGATATCTTTCCGAGCTTTGATCCACTAGTGTTTTCTTTCCCTCCTTAGGCATAGAATCCTTTATAATGGGTATAATCGATTATAAAAAGTACCTTTCTTTCTAACTACCTCTCAATCCACAATTTAGGTACCCTTCCTAAACTATCACTCAGATTTGAATAGAAAATTCGAAATAAGGATTTCAACTTATAAAAATCGTTGAATCCTTTTATAATGTTACATCTAAGGTTTAATTACAAATAGATTGATCGATTTACATTTGCTTAGAATGCTTGATTTGGTATTTCTAAATGTTGGGAATATTTTGACAGTATTTTATCTCTTAAGAAATTTGAGGTGATTCACCAAGTTTGAACGTCTACTTTAGTCTTTTATTTATACTTGAAGTTCTTGGAAGTAGCCATTGCAAACTTCTTGTCTTGATGTTATCTTCAATTTCTCTTCTCTTTATAGCTTTAAAATTTTTCCATTTGAAACAAATCGTAAGAAGTTTAAAGATAGAGAATTTGAATATTGAAGCGCGGGATCAATCCATTAATCTTGATGCATCAAAAGCTCAATTTTTCAAGAAAATTCATTCTAATAGAGAGGCACGCGAGATGTAACATGGAGACTTGTGATTTTTCTGATAGCTGACGTTACAGAGTTACACAGAGAAACTAAAAAATTGCGCTTGTTAGAAGACCCCATTTATCTTGGACTTTAGCGAGGAATCTCCAAAATTCCGTACTAACACCTTTTTGTTATGAGGACCACTTGAAATATCTTCTTTAAATTTAGCGCTTTTTCTCTTGAAAAGTATCAAAGGAATATTCCATCCCTCTCAAACAACATTAAAAGCGTATGTGTCATTTAATTCTCTAAGTGTCAAAGAACTCAACTTTTACTAAATAAAAGCTACTCAGCTTCGTTGAGTCTATATCATGTAAACTATGTAATACTCAGCTCTACACATCTTTTCTTATCTCTAAGCCATAACTTAGTTAAAAACTCAGTAAACTGAGTTGTTTTCCATTGAGTAAACTCAAGTAAACTTGTTTAATTAAGAGTCTACTTAGTACTCAATTAATTTCACTATCCTAGACAGTTTGTTATTTCCAAAACGTTTTAAGTACTATGAAGTGTTATTAACTTGGGTTAAACACTCATTAATCCTAGAAGTCAACCTTGTTAACTAGGCACTCACCTATCCATCAACTTCGATAAAGTCATGCTGGTCTAGGTATGATTTCCATCCCTTACTCCTTTCGTATAACCATTCTGACTTATGTCAGTAGTGACCACACGAGGGGTAGCTTGTGAGCACGGGATTCTTGGTCCTTCTCATGAAGCGATGATGAGAAATATTTTTACTTGTCTCTCCTATTCTAGTGATTTTCTTTGAGGTTAAGAGATGTTTGGAGGAGATCCTTGGGGCTTTTAGAAGCCAAAATCATTCAAAATAGACCAAAAACCATAAAAATCCAAAAAATTAGAAAAAAACCAACCCATATCTACTTGTTCCGGTCCGGTTTGATATTTTGGCCTGGCCCGATCGATCCTCCAAGAGGACTGATACCGGTCCACCACAACGGGCCACCACATAACATGCCAGTTCTGACCTGGTAGTTTGCCAGGTTGGACCGGTCCCGGCTCTCTTGTTAGCCACTCAAAAATTCTTTTCTTTTTGTACCCCTAATTTAATTTTATCCTTCTAAAAAATAACCTTTAACCTACACTTATTTACCATTTTTACCAACTACAATAAAAGTCATAAAATTATATTTTTTAGGGGTTGGAAGTTTTTACCTCTTTGGGTTTTGAAGAGAAACTTAAGGAATTTTTTAGCAAAAGTTAGGAAAATCTCTACTTTCTTTTTTCTGACATTTTTCTCTGAAAACTCCCTTCTCCTTTCGAGTTCTTTGAGTCAGAAACTAAAAATCTAACTCTCGGGGTTTCCTATTCCCCTCACAAAAACCTACTTTCCATCCTTTTCCAACCAAAAATCAAGCAAAAAGACTTCGAAATCTCTTTCTTTGGTTTTTTGGCTCCAAAAGTTGCAGGGGCAAGATTATGAGCTTTTGGAGACTCTTGGGGTGATTTTGTGCTTTATTTTCTGCATTTTTTCCTTTTGTGTTTTTGCCCTACTTAGTTTATTTTCTCCCTATCCACATGATGAGAAATCCATTTTTCCCTGATAACCAATCAAATTTATATCATGTTTAAATCTCAAACAATATAATTTGTTAATAAATCAATTATTTTCTAATAAAAGCGAGCGTGGAACCTGAATTCCCCACTTTTAAATCTACAAACATGCAATTCAGCATAATATAACTTATGCTACTAATTGTGTCTTGTTTGGTTGGACAACTATGCCATGATATTATGATATATATCTTGCTAACCTTTGTTGATGCGGGTGGTTTTAGGTTAGATGTATGTTAGGGATTTATTTTCCTTCGGGTATCGCTTTGTAAATCAAAATGTATTCGTAGATCATTTGTATTCGGGGCCATTTATATATTACTCCATGGTTCGTATTATTATTTACCCTACCCCCTAGGTTAGAACTTTGTTTTTATTTCTTCATTTATCGCTTTCCTTTATTTTTTATCATTTTATTTATCACTTTTCAAATGTGAGTGATGATTAACTCCAACATAATAGAAAATGACTAGTAAATAATCAAAGTATCTTAATTGTAGGGACTTTTATGTAATATTAACTCAAACAACTACGAAGTAGCAAGATTTTTGGACCCAAATCTCTTTACTACGATGTGGTATAGGCTTAACGGATCTAGGATGTATTGAATTTTCGAGAAGAGCTAATCCGGGTGGCGACTCTATAAGTAGGCGAGAGGTTTAGGCCTTGAGTCTTTCCAAAACTTTACTTTTCCTTTCTTTCTCTTCTTTAAAACCCCCATGCCCCATCTTAGGAGGCCGGTTCCTAGCAATAACCACGCGGGTTTGAAATATTGTCTACTCACACCATCTTAAAGGCATGGGTATCTAAATAGACTTGATTATTTTGAAGGTGAGCCTGAGATCCGCTGATAACACTAGAATGTGGTATTTGGATAGCAGTTGTCAAAGGCATATGACTGGAGATGAAAAGAAGTTCATCTCATTGAAGCGTAAAAGAAATGGAATTGGCATCTTTGTAGAGAAACATAAAGGTAAGATTGTTAGAAACGGCACTATTGGTTTTTCTCCTTCAATCGAAGAGGTATATCTTGTCAAAGGATTGAAGCTCAACTTGGTTAGCGTAGCTCAGCTTTGTGATAAAGGTAGAAAGGTAACGTTTGACTCAATAGGGTGCTCGATTATTGTCTATAATACTTATTCTACTATACTATTTCCTCCTAGAGTTAATAATGTTTTTATGATTAACTTATCCCTTGGCTCCACTAATGTTTGTATTGTTTCTAAGGAGGAAAGATCATGGCTTTAGAAAGAAGGTTGGGTCATATAATATGAACATTCTATCCAAACTAGCAAAAAAGTAATTAGTTATGGGTTTTCTTGGTATCAGCTTTGAAAAAGATAGGCTTTGCTCAACTTGTCAACTTAGTAAGCATGCTAGAAATTCATTTGGATAAATTAAAAACATAGTAACTAAGAGACCGTTGGACCTCTTAAACCTAGACCTTTTTGGCCCTATTCAACCTATGAGTATTGGTGGAAAGAGATTTTTCTTGGTTGTAGTGGATGACATCACGAGATTCACATAGGTAGTCTTGCTAAATAGTAAAGATGAAAACTTTGAGTCTTTTGTCGAACTGAGTAATAGGATAATGAATGAACTAAGAATTAAAATATGTAGAATCTACTGTGATCATGGACGTGAGTTTGAGAATTTCCATTTTGAAGAATTTTATTCAGTGCATGTTATTGATCATAAAATTTCAGATCCTTATACGCCTCAACAAAATGGGTCCTATTGTTCCATAACCCCTTCATAGAATTACAAATATGAGTAACACAACCAATATTCAATACCCATGTATACTCATAAGGAACTATAGAGAAACTCTCTATCATGAACACACTTGAAGTAGAGGCCTCACTTGGCTTCTTCTTCACTTGTTCAGAAAACTGAGCTCTACAATCACGTTTCCAGTGTTCGAGCCTTCTGTACAGGAAACATATCCCTTTGGGTTTTTCATTTTCAATGATCACGTTTTTTACCTTCCTATTGATAGGTGTTCTTACCTTTTTATGCAAGTCTTACTTGCAAGGTACTTGTTCCTCTAGCCTTCAGGCCTTCTTCAAAACTTCTAAGTTTCTTAATAAACTCGGATGTCTTACTGGTCTTTCTTGACATAAGATAATCTTTCATGAAAGGTGAATATTTATCTGACAAATTCTCAATCATAGTCTGTATATCATATTCAGAATTTCTTTCAATTCCTATTTGAGTCATTCTCCATAAATACTCAAAGTATTCAATGCAACACTCAAAGGCCAGGATCCCTTCAGTTCTCCTAGAGGTATAGAAGAATTTTAATATTCCATTCCATTAAATCTTCATGCCCTCATGAATTTCTCTAAGATGGATTAGCATGGATTTTAGATCCATACCATCATGCTGCTTCTTAAGCTTTAAGGTCATGGTTTCGAGCATCACAAGTGACACCACAAAACCATCTGTCTTATGCTTAAGATATGCCTCTTTCTCTTGGATAGAAGCCTCATCATCGAGATTGACTACTTCAAGATTATCCAAGACATAATCCATATTGCTCTTCTCAAGCTCCTTTCTAGCTGCCTTGAACCAGTCATCAAAATTAAACCCTGTCAACTTATTATCAAGTATTGAGCAAAGGTTTATGTTTGGATTCATTGTTCAATCTAGATATAAGATAGAAATTGTTTAGACATTAATATATGTATATGCATTTAATAAAAGGTCTTTAATTAAACACATAATTCCTTCTATTTTCTCGACATTCAAATAGCCCCTTCTATTTAAATTTAGAAAATTTAATCCAACAAATTTTCCTTAGTAGGTAGCATGTATAGCCACTCATTATGACCCCCCACTATAGTAGGTCAAGCCATAACAAGAAAACCATGGTTGGAACCCAATAGTTTGCATACCATGTAATTGCTAATCCATTTAAATTCTCTTTCTCGAGACATGAGTACCCGATTGTATGACTCTTCAAATGTGTCTCCAATATGGCATTAGCTCTAATTATATGGATAGCTAACCCATTTTGGTTAAGGCATTAACCTCATCTAGTCTCATGACCAAACACATGTTAAGGGAAAACGTGTTGTACATGTCCTTACATCCATTAATAAGGTTCAAATCATGACTTATGACGGGAAGACAATCTACCTCCTTAATATTGTTGTATGGATTTTATTGGTGCTGCTGGTCTCGCCCTAGTCTAGGTCTTATACGATGGATATGATTATGATAATAATAATTCTGGGCTATTTGGAATTATTAATCTAAGGAAACATACTCAAGACTGCTACATCATAATCATTCCATTATGCCAAGACTTCACATAGCATGCAAAATAAACAAGGTCCATGTTTAAGTTCTTACACCTATGTTTATAAGTTTTAATTTAAAAACTTAAACCACATGTGTAAAACCATATGCGGAATCCAATTCCCATACTAGAAATCAACTAAGTCATAAAAGTCCCTTAGGTACACTTGAACCTAATACTGATGGAGATTTTTAGGTAGGAGAGGCCCCCTTAAAGTGAATGTGCAATTTTTGTCCAATCCTTACCAAAATAACCACGGGCACTTCAGTTCGTTGTATCACGGATAACTAAGATTTAAAGATTTCATTCTTTAATTGAGTGAAGTACGGGACGACCCTCAATTTAAAGTATTTACATGTGTGGTAAAACATTGCTAATTTATATGATAATTACCTAGACTAAGTTTGAGCAAAACCTTAATCTAGTTATCACATCATTTTCTATAACAGGAATTGAAACCTAAGTCATGCATAGCATACTTTAATCAAATCATAGAAAATATCAATTCAACATATCATAATCAATCATACATAGCATAAGGCAAGCTCTAATACCGTTGCTGGTTAATCAAGAGAGTAATTGAACATGCAAACTTGCAAGGTGGAATTTCAAAATTTAAAATTAACCTAAAAGATCTCCTAAGCATACCATGATTGATATAATCTAAGTTGAAACGTTCTATAGACGCTTTCAGGTATATAAAACTTATTAAAAGAAACCTAACATCTAAGTAAAGAGCATTACAAGTTGATGTGTGCCTTTCCCTTGTGTGGCGTTTCCTTAGATTAATTAGGCATAAATATGTTAGCACTAGCTTCCAATATAAGAAAGCCTCTACGATTGATCCACATGAATCTTCACCGACCGAAACCTCTGTTGGAAAGAACTCATTGTAGATAGCAGCTGCTAGATCGCTCGAAGACCAACTCAAAAATATTAACTAAGAAGACTCACTTCAAAAGAAAGAACCTTCTAAAAAATTCTTGCGATGTTGGAGAAACTCGTGGAGGATCTCGTAAGATGCTCACGAAGAAAAGATGTTGAACTTAGAGAGAAAGGCTGAGTTGAAGTGATTTGAGAGGAGAATGGGGGCATATATATAGGGAGAATGGGTGCTGAAAACTCCCCTTTTTCCAGTGTGGGATAGGGAAAACCCTATCCCACAAATGGGTCAACCGCACAGATCGCTAGGATCCACGAGCTAACCCACGTACAGCCCATATAAGCGAGCTGGGTGGCAGCAGTGCAAGGTAAGCCATTGTAGGCTTGCCTTGCCCCGTAAGATGGGCATTGCGGGCTCTCCTGCAAGCCCAGCTTGTTGGTTGTGCTAGCGAGCCTGCTTCCCGCTAGCACATGCTGGCCTTGCCAGTGCACGCTAGTGGTCCATGAGCACTTTGCTCACGGGGCAGCCGCACAGCCCCTCCTCGAACAACCTATTTTT
Organism: Euphorbia schlechtendalii; assembly: GCA_949673415.1. Classification (NCBI taxonomy): domain Eukaryota; kingdom Viridiplantae; phylum Streptophyta; class Magnoliopsida; order Malpighiales; family Euphorbiaceae; genus Euphorbia; species Euphorbia schlechtendalii. Next base: position 11,379 of record CATIWQ010094096.1, on the reverse strand, counting down.
GTCGAGGACCACTTGCAACGAGAAAATCCCCTTACTTGGCTCTATGCAATTTTTCCCTAATTCTACTTTAATTCTTTTAATTATTAATCTGGTCCAACCAATTAATAATTTATCTAACGATAAAGACCCAAAGTGTGTGACCTCATAGGATCTCGAAGTATAAAGCCGCTAGAGTTTAACCTAAACTTGGCTTTCCATCAAGGAACATTTAGGCTCAATATTCCAGACCAATATGGAACCCGATAACTCTAGATGACCAAATGGGCTTTCTAGTAAAGGCGTATGATCTCCCGATACTAGAACGTTACATACCTCTGATTTGATCCGGTTTTGCAGTAGTAACCAATACAATACCATTAGGATAAGTACCATCCATTTTATTGGGCTCAAATTAAGTATTATCTCATGTAATAGCTGTAGCTATCTTGGAATTAAACTTGGTCACGAAGAACACCACTCGCCATAATGTATCAAGATTGACTAGAAACCACGTTCTATCAATCTTATACTCTGATAAGAGGTTTGGGAGTGTGTCTCTTCAACAAGAGGCCTTAAGGTATATCTCCCATTATACCACTATATCAAGGGTGATGGATCCCATCTTGACTATTCGACTTACCAACATGTGATCATTATTATACCCATAATCACCCGTATCATCCTGATCGTCGGGGTATGAATAAGTATGACCCAAAGTATAGCAACTCCTACATAAGGTAACCAGTATCTCAAGTTTGAGGATACTTGTACAGCTACTATAATAAGGCGTGACACTAACACATGGATATAGTTATTTCCCAGAGTTTATCTTATAGTGGTCTCGAATGTATTACCCGAATACATTCATGTGTAAACTCAAGGTACCACCTTCAGCTCATGAGATCGACTGCTCAGATCTAATCCAAGGAGTAAGCCTACACACACTAATTTGTCCACTTCAATGTCCAGTCTCAACGAAACTCTGACTATGGATATTTAGGCTATTGATAGTAACATGTATGAGCAGTTCTTACACCACATAGCCCCCACTATGTCCTTGTACTTTTACGTTATGAAGTAGTCACAGACTTTTTCTTATCAATGCGCATATATAATACCACATATATATGATACTAGCGAGATACATAAATTAAATAAACACTGATAAATAACAAAGATGCTTTTATTATTAATAATAATAATTTGTAATTGTTTATACATTATAATTAATTAAGATATATCACCCTAATTGCCTCTAGGGAAAACATCATTTCTAACACTTCATGCCATACTCATTAACATGTTGGTCATGCTTAACCTAAGTCAATGGCATCGTGAACCCATCCGCTAGATTCTGATCCATATGGATGTATTCTAAGGTTATATCTTTTCTATCTATTATTTCCTGAATGAGATGATACTTTTTGAGTACCTCTTCATTTCTCTGATGAGACCGTGGTTCCTTTGCCTAAGCAATTACCCCATTGTTACCACAATAGACCACTATTGGATTTATAATGCTAGATACCATGCCGAGATCACCAATAAATCTATTAAGCTAGACAGCTTGCTAAGTTGCTTCAGAAACAGCTATATACTCAGATTCAGTGATTAAATCAGTAGTTGTATCCAATTTCAAACTTTTCCAAACAACTTCCCCTCCATTTAACATAAACACATAACCTGACTCAGACTTGTAATCGCCCTTATCAAATTGAAAACTCACGTCAGAGTATCCCTTTACAAAGAGATCACTTTCTCCATAAACTAAAAACATATCCATAGTCCATCATAACTACTTGAGGTTAGTTTTAATGGCTATCAAATGCTTCTCACCCGAATCAGATTGAAATCTAATCATGATGCTCAATGCATGTGAAATGTCAGACCGAGTTCATTTCATAGTGTACATGACGGATCCTATCACCAAAGCATAGGGTATTCCATTCATGCATAGTCTCTCCTCTTATGCTCTCAGACATTCATATGTAGAAAGGTTAATCCCATGAGACATTGGGAGATAACCCTTTCTTTAAATCTAGCCCATACCTTGCCTATGTATATACTTGAGAAAGACCTAGCAGCCTTCTAAATCTATCATGGTAGATCTTTATACAAAGTATAAAAGCCACTTCTCTAATTTCTTTCATGGAGAAGAACTTCTTTGACAACATTGACTTTACTATATGTAGAAAATGAACATCATTTCTTATCACCAATATATGTGATCAATATATGATACAAGGAAAACAATCGCACTCCCATTAGCCTTCTTATATACATAGGGCTCATTAGCGTTTGACACAAAACCAACTTTACTAATTATCTTGTCAAACCTAATACTCCAACTCCTTGATGCTTACTTAAGTCTATAAATGGACCTTTGTAATTTACATACCATCGAGCCATCCTAAGGTGTAACTTAGTAGTATTAATGAAGTAATGGCATCTCACACCACTCAATTTCACAAGTTCAGTGAGGAGTAAGCAACTATAAAGACCAGCAAAGATAAACTCCTAAAAGAAATCTTGACAAGATGGATACAAATAATGATCTATCGAATAACATGGGCAACACAATGGAAAAGATGTCTAAGCTATTGTTCGCCTAGATAAAAAGGTGAATGATGTTTTGAAGAAAGTGGAATATGCAGGTATGGATGACCCACTAAGACCCTTATAAGTTTGGAAATGCATCATTGGGGGTACCAAGCTTCTAAATTGTAATTATATAGGAGTTATATATGATTTATTAATGTAGTAATATGTTGATTAAGGTTTGGAGTAGCAACGAAAGCGTTTTGGGCCATTTATATATCGATATTGCCTTTCACAGGGAAGTCAGTAACAATATGGATGACATCGTCTTTATTGTTAACCCAAACAATGGCTATGTTATGCATGTTTGGCCTAGATTTATATTTCTAATAGTTATTTTAGGTCACCCCCATGAAGGGAACTTAAGATCCTGGATAACCGACCCAACAATAAAACAAGCGGCATTTTTACTAATAAAAACGACCAACATAGTTGAAAATAAAAATGAACCATTTTTATATAATAAGATCTTCCAAATCTCCATTATTTTTACCTTGACCACACGGGTCTTGTCAAAATCCAAATCGAGCTTATATGGTACCATTGGTACATATCTATATTGTGGAATATCCCATGTGATAATCTTTGTAGATGCAGGTAGTTTAGGATAGATGTATGTTAGGGTTTAATTTCCTTCAGGTATCGCATTTATCAAATGTAACATTTGTTATATATCAATGTATATAGGTGATTTGTAAATCCCCCATCCTAAGATTTAGTTAATCCCATAGATTAGGCACATTTACTTTCCTATGTGTTTACTTTATCACACTTTATTTACCGATTTCTGCATGGATGCTTAAATGATAAAAAAACATAAGCCGAAAACATCTAAATTGGATCAAAATATCATATGTGTGGTTTTTTAATGGGAATAATGTTAACTCAACTAACAACGAAGTAAGTAACTTATCATGGACCTGAATCTCTGAACTATGGTATCGCTTAGGCTTAACAGATCTAAGTTGTACCAAATTTTCCCAGAATAGCTGATCCGGGTGGGGACTCTGAGTACCATAGGCTAGAGATTCTGATCTCGAGTCTATTAAACTTGTTACATAAACAAGTTTCTTTCTTTAAACTTAAACTAAAAACACTCGTTTTTCTAATCGGGAAAACCCCCATGCCCCATCTCAAGGGGCAGCGCCTCACGGCGACGCGCGGGTCGAACGTCATCCACTCACAAATTGGTTGGACTAAATTAATAAATAAAGGGAATAAAATAGAAAATAGGGAAAATTGCAAGGAACGGAGCAAGGTAATTTTTCTACTACAAGTGGGCCCCAAATGAACACGAGATGTTCTAAGTGGGGCCTATGGGGCTACCCCGCAAGCTAAAATGCTCGCAGGCTGCTAGCGCGTGAGGCAAGCCCGGGTGTACTAGCGGGTTACATGCCCACAAGCATTGCCCATGGCAGCGCTTGTGCGGGCTTGTAGTGCAGGCCCACCAACGCGCACCCGCACACCCGTAAGCTTTGGCTTGCGATACAAGGTAAGCCATTAGGGCTTGCTTTGTGGAGGCAACGTGCGGGTCAGCCTGCAGGTCCTTGGGCTATAAATGGGCCTCCCCTCTCCTTATAATTCCACACTTCAGCTCAGCCTTTCTCTCTGAGTTCGACATCTATTCGTCACGAGTTTTTGAGAGATCCTCCACGAGTTTCTCTAAGCAACGAAGAATTCTTTATAAGGCTCTTTCTATTTTGAAGTGAGCCTTCTCAATTAATATTTTTGGGATGGTCTTCGAGTAGTCTAGCAACTGCTGTTTACCAATAGGTTCTACCTTAAAGGAGGTTTTGGTCGATGAATATCCATGTGGATCAATCGCAAAGGCTATCCTAATTTGGGGGTTAGTGCTAACTGATTTCTGCCAATTTGCTCTAAGAGAAAGCCTCATCCAAAGAGAAAAGGAAGCACACATCAACTAGTAATTTTCTCAACTTAGATGCTAGGTTTATTTTATAAGTTTTATAAAATTATTAGCATCTATGGAACGTTTCAATTTAGATTATCTCAATCATGGCATGCTTATGAGATCTTTTGGGTTAATTTTAAGTTTTGATATTCAGCCTTGCAACGTTGCATGTTCAATTACTGTCTTGATTAACCAGTAGTGGCATTAGAGCCTGCCTTGTGCTATGCATGATTGATTATAATATGTTGAACTGATATTTTCTTTGAATTGAAAATATTATGTTGTGCATGGCTTAGGTTTCAATTCTTGTTATGGAAAATGATGTGATAACTAGATTAAGGTTTTGCCCAACTTGTCCTAGGTAATTATCATATAAATTAACAATGTTTTACCACATGTGTAAATTCTTTAATTGAGGGTCGTCCCGTAATTCACTCAATTAAAGAAAGAAATCTTTAAATCATATATGTTCATGGTACAACAAATCGAAATACCCGTGGTTATTTTGGTAAAGATTGGACTTGGCTGCTTATTCTCTTTAAGGGGACCTCTCCTACCCGGAAATCTCCATCGGTATTAGGTTTAAGTGTACCCAAGGGACTATTATGACTTAGTTGATTTCTAGTATGGGAATTGGTTTTCGCATATGGTTTTACAAACGTGATTCAAGTTGTTAAATTAAAAATTATAGACATAGGTGCAAGAACTTAAACATGGACCTTATTTTTTTTACATGCTATGTGGAGTCTTAGCATAATGGAATAATTATGATGTACCAATCTTGAGTATATTCCCTTAGAGTTAATAATTCCAAATAGCCTGAAATTATTATTATTATAATCATATCCATCATATAAGACTTAGACTAGGGAGATACCAACAGCACAAATAAAATCCCTACAACAATATTAAGGTGGTAGATACGAACCTTTGGTTGGACCTTATTAAAGGATGTAAGAATATGTACAACATGCTTTCCCTTAACATGTGTTTGGTCATGAGACTAGATGGGGTTAATGCCTTAACCGAAGTGGTTTAGTTATCCATATCATTGGAGCTAATATGAAATTGGAGACACATTTGAGGAGTTGTACAATTGGGTACGCACGTCTCAAGAAAGAGAACTTAAATGGATAAGCAATTGCATGGGATGCAAATGGACGGGTTCTAACCATGGTTGTCTTGTTATGGCTTGACCTACTATAGAGGGGGTCATGATGAGTGGCTATGGATGCTACTTACTAAGGAAAATTGGTTGGACCAAATTTCTCGAATTTAAATAGAAGGGGTGTTTGGATGTCGAGAAAATAGTAGGAATTATATATTTAATTAAAGACCTTATATTAAATGCATGTACATATACTAATGTCTAAACAAATTCTATCTTATATTTAGGTTGAACAATGAATCCAAACATAAATCTTCATCTGATACTTAACAATAAGTTAAGAGGGATCAATTTTGACCACTGGTTCAAAGCTCTTAGAAAGGACCTTAAGAAAAGCTACATGAATTATGTCCTAGATAATCCCAAACTAGTCAATCCTGATGTTGAGGATTCTATCCAAGAGAAAGAAGCATATCTTAAGCACAAGAAGGATGCTTTTGTGGTGTCACTAGTGATGCTCGAAACCATAACCTTGAAGCTTAAGAAGTAGCATGATGGTATGGACCTAAAATCCATGTTGATTCATCTTAGAGGACTTCATGAGGGCATGAGAATTAAATGGAATGAAATATTGAGATTCTTCTATACCTCTGGGAAAAATGATGGGATCCTAGCCACTAAGTGATGCATAGAATACTTTCAATATTCAAGGACATTGGCTCATATAGGAATCGAGATAGAGTCCAAGCATGACATGCAGATTGTGATAGAAAGTCTGTATGATGAATGTTCACCTTTTGTGAAAGATTATCTTGTGTCAAGAAAGACTAGCAAGACATCTGAGTTTATTAAGAAACTTAGAAGTTTTGAAGAAGGTCTAAGGGCTAGAGGAATAGGTACCTTGACAAGTAAAACTTGCAACAAAGGTAAAGATTTAAAATCCATCAACATGAAGGTAAAAAAATGTGGTTATTGAAAAGGAGAAGCCCAAAGGAATATGTTTCATGTGGGAAAGGCCCAGACACTGGAAACATGATTGCAAAGCTCTAATTTCTGAACAAGTGAAGAAGAAGCCTAGTGAGGCATCTACTTCAGTTATGTTCATGATAGAGAGTTTCTCTAAAGTTCCCTATTAGTATACTTGGGTATTGGATACTAGTTGTGGTAATCGTATATGTACTTCTGTGCAGGGATTGAAGAATAGTAGAAGGCTTGCAAAGAGGGAAATTGACATAAAAGTTAAAAATGGAGTACGGGTTGATGCAACAGCTGTAGGGACATATAACCTTCATTTTCCTAGTGACTTAGTTTTAGTTTTGAATAATTGCTATTATATTCCTGCTATCACTAAGAATATTATTTTTGTTGCGCATTTAGCAACAGAGGGATTTGAAATTTCATTTTCTAATAATAATTGTCAAATTCGACGCGATAATGTTCTTTATGCTTGTGGTATATCTGTTGATGGCATTTATGTTCTAGATACTAAAATTGAAATTCTAAATATGAACATTATTAAGAAATCGAGATTGGATAATGAGAAATCCTCATACTTATGGCATTGTCGTATAGGTCATATAAATGATACTCACTTAACTAAGTTACACAAATATGGTGACTTGGGCCAAATGGAATGGGAATCCTATGGGGCATGAGAACCTTATTTAAAGGGAATATGACTAAGAAACCTTTCAAAGGAAAGGGTCAGCATGCCACTAGTAACTTGGAAATAATACATTCTAATGTATGTGGTCCAATGAGTGTTAAGACACATGAGAGTTTCATCTACTTCATAACCTTTATCGACGATTACTCACGATATGGTTATCTGTACCTTATGAGGCACATGTTTGAAAGTTTTAAGAAATTCAAAGAGTTCAGAAGCGAAGTAGAGAAATAGCTTGGGAAAAGTATCAACATTCGATCAGATCGAGGTGGTGAATACTTAAGCCAAGAGTTTTAGGATTATCTAAGGGATAATGGTTTTTTATCCCAATGGACACCTCCTTATACACCCCAACATGATGGAGTGTTAGAATGGAGGAATCGAACCCTACTCGATATGGTTCGGTCCATGATGAGCCAAGTAGAACTCAGCAAATCCTTTTGGGGTTTTTCACTTGAGAGCGCAGTTTATATTTTAAATAGAGTGCCCTCGAAATCTATTGATCAAACACCATACGAATTATGGTTTGGTAAGAAACTAGCTCTTTCTCACCTGAGAGTTTAGGGATGTCTTGCTTATGTAAAGAGGATAAGTTCAAGTAAGCTGGGTGCTAAGTTTGATAGGTGTCTGTTTGTAGGTTACCCTAAGGAGACTATGGGGTATACTTTTTATGATCCCAAGGAACAAAAAGTACTTGTTTCCAGAAATGCTCAATTCCTCGAGAAAGAGAATATACTTGCGAAAGCTAGTGGGAGAAATCTTGAGTTAGACACTTAAGAAGATAAAAAAGACAATCAACCGATTGTTCCTACACCTGTTACACAAGAGAGTGTAAGCATGAAACAACCTATTATAACATTGACATTGAATAGGTCAGGTCGGGAGCGATACGAGTTTCTCATTATTAATGATAAACACCTCTTCCTTATGGAAGATGATGAGCCCTAGACTTACAAGGAGGTAATAGAAGGCTTAGAGTCTAACTAATGGTCTGCAACCATGAGGTCAGAGATGGACTCTATGTAAGAAAATCAAGTCTAGAACTTGATTGATGCTCTAAGTGGGATTAAGCCCATAGGATCCAAGTGGGTTTTCAAGAAGAAAACTGACATGGACAGTAATGTAAATACCTATGAAGCAAGGCTGGTTGCAAAAGGTTACAGTTAAAAAGAAAGCATTGACTATGATAAAACCTTTTCACTAATGGCCCTATCGGGATACTCCTTGCCATCGCTACTCATTACGATTATGAGATTTAGCATATGGAGTGAAAATAGCATTCCTTAATAGGAATATGGATAGGTATGTGTATATGGAACAACCCGAGGGTTTTATATCCAAGGATGGCTCAAAGGTATGAAAGTTGTAAAAATCCATTTACGGACTTACGCAAGCATCAAGGAGTTAGAATGTTAGGTTTGATGAGACAATCTGAGAAATTGGTTTTGTGTCAAATGTTAATGAGCCCTATATATATAAGAAGGCTAGTGGGAGTGTGATCGTTTTCCTTGTATTATATGTCAATGATATATTACTGATAGGAAGCGATGTTCCTTTTCTTCAAATAATTAAGTCATGGTTGTTAAAGAAGTTCTCCATGAAAGACCTTAGAGAAGTAGATTTTATACTTGATATAAAGATCTAGCGAGATAGATCCAGAAGGCTGCTAGGACTCCACAAAGTACATACATAGATAAGGTTGTCGCTAGATTTAACCTTGAGAAGTTAAGAAAGGGTTATCTCCCAATGTCTAACGAGATTAACCTTTCTAAATATGATTGTCCGAGAACATAAGAGGAGAGACTGCGCATGAATGGAATATACTATGTCTCAGCGATAGGATCTATCAAGTATGCTATAAGGCATGCACTCGACCTGATATCTCACATGCGTTGAGCATCACGAGCAATCTGACCTAGGTGAGAAGCACTAGATGGCCGTTAAAACTATCCTTAAATACTTACGTATAACTAAGGATATGTTTTTAGTATATGGAGAAGGTGATCTCTCAGTGAAGGGATACACCGATATGAGTTTTCAGTCTGACAGGGATGATTATAAGGCCAGTCGGAGTATGTTTTTATGTTAAATGGAGGGGCAGTTGTTTGGAAGAGTTTCAAACAGAATACGACTACCTTTAAACCACAGAATCTGAGTATATAACTACTTCAGAAGTAGCTAAGCAAGTTGTCTATCTTAAGGGATTTATTGGTGATCTTGGTGCGGTGTCCAGCATTGTAAATCCAATAGCAATCTATTACGATAACAATGGGGCTATTGCTCAGGTAAAGGAACCACGGTCTCGTCAAAGAAAAGGACATGTACTCAAAAAATATCATCTCATTCAAGAGATAGGAGCTAGAAAAGATTTAAGCTTAGAATACATCCCAACGGATCAGAATCTATTAGATAGGCTAACTAAGACATTGACTCAAGTTAAGCATTACCAGCATGTTAAAAAGTATGGAATGAAGCACATAGGCAATTGGCTGTAGTGCAAGTGGGAGATTGATAGACATGATGTATATGCGCTAGAGGAAATTAGGATGATACATCTTAATTAGTTATAATGTACAAATGGTTTGGGATTATTAATAATAATAATAATAATAAAGGCTTCTTTGTTGTTTATCAGTGCTTTTAATTTATTTATGTATCTCGTTGGTATCATATATATGTATTATATATATCCGCATTGATAAGACAATGTCCATGATCACTTCATAGCGTAAAATTTCGAGGACATAGTGGGAGCTATGTGGTGTGAGAACTGCACATATGTGTTACTATGAATAGTCTAAATATCCCTAGTCATAGTTTCATTGAGACTGGACATTAATGAAGTAGACAAACTAGCATGTGTAGGGTTACTTCTTGAATTAGATCCAAGCAGCCGATCTCACGAGCTGAAGGTGGTACCTTGAGTTAACACATGAAGGTATTTGGGTAATACATTGAAGACTGCTATAAGATAGACACTCGGAAATAACTATATCCATGTGTTGGTGTTATGTCTTATTGCAGTAGCAATACAAGTATCCTCAAACCTAAGATACTTATTACCTTATGTGGGAGTTGCTATACTTTGGGTCATACTTATTCATACCCTGGCGACCAGGATGATATGGGTGATTACGGGTATAATGATGATCACAAGTTTGTAAGCCGAGTAGTCAAGATGGGATCCATCACTTCTGATATAGTGATATAATGGGAGATGTACCTTAGGGCCTCTTGTTAGAGTATAGGATTGATAGAACAGGAATCTAATCGATCTTGATACATTATGGTGAGTGGTTTTCTTCATGAACAAGTCTAATTCCAGGATAGCTACGGCTATTACATGAGCTAACACTTAATCTGAGCTTAATAAACTACAGCAGTACTTAACATGATGGAAGGAGTATATTATATTAGTTACTATAGCAGAATCAGATCAAGTCACAAGTAAGTGATGTTTCGAGTAATGGGGGATCATATGCTTTTGCTAGAAAGCCCATTCGATCTTCTAGAGTTATCGTGTTCCATATCAATCTAGAACATTGAGCTTAAAGGTTCTCAGATTGGAAGCCAAGTTTAGGTTAACCTCTAGCGGCTCTATACTTCGGGATCCTTTAAGGTCACACACTTTGGGTCTTTACCGGACTAAGTAAAAAACCTATAGACTGGGTCTATACCGAGAATATTTGTTTGTCGAATTCGTCGGAAGAATTTTTTATTGGTTGGACCAAATTAATAATTAAAGGGAATAAAAGAGAAAATAGAGAAAATTGCACAGAGCGGAGCAAGGGAATTGTGAGCGGGCGACACGGAGCGGTGGGCCGAGAGCGCACGAAGGTTCATAGGCGCGGTCCACCGGGGTGTTTTGAAAAAGAGAATGAAAGGCACCGGGTCTGGAACCCGGAAAAAGGTTAAAAAGAGAAAAAGGAGAAAACGTTTAAGATCAGTTCGAACCTGAATCCGCCGTCTCTCAGTGTGGAGTCGCCACCTGGATTAGCTCTTTCCAGGAATTAGAGTCCTGTGAGGCTTAACGTCCGGGGGACGGCCCACCAAGACACAGAGATTCGGGTCCGGGATAAGTTGCTTATTTTTTAAGTGATCACAATATATTACATC
>CATIWQ010094095.1:0-20022 GCA_949673415.1 Euphorbia schlechtendalii | reverse complement strand
TTGATCATAGTTTTTTCAACTGAGTGCATATAATTTCTTTTCCAATAGATGATAATATAATGTTATACATTGAAATTTGAATTGTTTTACCAATTATTTGGGTGTTTAAGTTGCATTTTTCTCACAAATAATTGAATGTATGTGACTTATAATCTTCTTTTGTTATTGGAGATTAGAATATAATTATCTTGGAAGTTGAACAAATTAAAAGGGGTAGGAATGGAAAACTTGGAACAAAAACATCTTGGAAATACAAAATGACAATAAAAAGGAGACAACGAAATCCTTCTAAAACGACAATATTCAGTAGACGGAGGGAGTATTTATTTTGTTTTATTGCCCTACACTAATTTATTATGAGAGAGACTCAATATATTGTTTTGCAAATAACACCAATAATATCGTTAAAATTTTACACGTAAAATAATTATTTTAAACCCAGCTGTATTAAGCCATATTGTTGAAATTTTAACAAGGTGTCCTCTGATAACCAAATGAATTAAACATATCAAGTATTGGGAATTAGCTTGGATTTCAAACTAGATGCTACTTGTAGAAGATTCAATAGGAGTCACTAAAAATAAATAAGTAAATAATGAGGGGGAACAGTGAATGCTCAGCCACATATAATCAAAGTTAAGTTCTTTGGCTAATTTATTTAGATTTAGGACCGTTTTAATAAATGCAATACTTTGAAATCCAAATTTCATAGAGTATTGTGATGTTGAAGCTGTAAGATGAGGCCAAGAATATGAGTTGGATGGATGTTGACGCCTTCCCCTCCTTCTCGAAACTCAACCGACATGGATCTTAAAAATTAATGGATTTGGGTCGGTTTGTAAATTAGACCCGGATCCCATTTAGTAGGCCCGTTAAATAGCAAGTTAATCAAGTATAATAACTTAATTCTGTCCAAAGACTATAAATAGCATTTAAGTTTCTTTAGAAAACCGTATTCACATAATAAAATTCTTGGTGAATTGTTATGCTTGATGTTTATTTTAGGTCTAATGCATTTTGAACTCCCTGAACTTGTCCCTAAATTTTGAATTTTCCCCTGAACTTTGAAATATTCTCAATGCCCCTCTGAACTTGTTTAAAAGTTCTCAATTTCCTCCTGAACTTGTCCCTAAACTCCAGATTCCCCCCTGAATTTTGAAATATTCTCAATACCCCCCTGAACTTGTCTAAAAGTTCTCAATTTCATCCTGAACTTGTCCAAAAATTTTCAATTTGGAAAGAAAAATCTGATTCAGGTGTTAAATAGATGAAGAACGATTTAGAGATTTGAACTTTTGTAATGTTAGAATATTAACATTGGGATATCTATTTCTTTTTTAATTTTTTTAAATAGTTTTTTTCATTCACGCGCTCATTAACGCAACTTGTCATGTTGCATTGAGGGGGTGTTGGAGAATGTTTAGACAAGTTCAAGGGGGTATTGAGAACATTTCAAAGTTCAGGGGGAATCTGGAGTTTAGAGACAAGTTCAGGGGGGAACTGAGAACTTTCAGACAAGTTTAAGGGGCATTGAGAACATTTCAAAGTTCGGGGGGAATCCGGAGTTTAGGGACAAGTTCAGGGGGTTCAAGATGCATTAAGCTTTTATTTTACGCCAAACTTGTTATGTATGATATATGGATTGGGATCCTTTAATGTTCAAATTGAACATTACTCTAATATATTAGTTATCTCTCATACTTTTTGGTAAAAGATAAAAAAAATACACTTTCAATCAAAGCCAACCATTTTGAAATGGATGGATGAGATTGGCTCAAAACCATTCTAATGTTGAAAATGAACATTAGAGAATCCATATATTAATAGAAAAGAAAAATAATAATATGGATATGTATGAAACATTTGTGAAAGCTTTACGGTTGAATTTACATTGTTTTTATAAGAAAATGAATCTGGATCCAAATTTCGACTCCGTTTTAATCTTCTTATTACCCAGTGCATACTTTTTCTTCCAATATAAAGAAGCATTCATTTCTCAAATTTTCAGCTTGTTTAGCTTCGAAAGAACATTTAATGAAATTTATTTTGTAATACAAAGATAAACAACTTTCATATATTAACTTTTGAAAAATTCTTGTTATTCAATTTGTGCTTCAGTCCTCTTGCCCTTCCTCTGTATCAAAACTCAACCCTGAAATTTCAACATCCAGTAATTAAGTTCTTTGTCCTCTTTTTATAAATTAATTTTTAAGATTATGTCGTACTATAAGAAATTAAACCTAATATATAACCTTTTTGCCTTTTCCTGTAACCTTGTTTGCAGTTGCACAAGAAAAATAAGATTTCAGCTTCCCATTCATCCTGTAATCTGATTCTGATTCTTTCGGTCCACTCAAAGAGGACGAAAGAGTTCGAGTTGGTGTCTTTTGATTTCCATTTGTTGTCTGTCTTGTCAAATTTTGTGCTACACATATAATTCATAACATGGTGACGATCAGTATAAATGCAAATATACGTTCAAATGATAATACAAAAACAAGGAAAATTAAATTACCTCCACTTTTGATTTTATTGAAAGAGAATCGACCGTTGAATCGATTTGAATGTTGAGTAGTTTTGGCATTGTCAAGTGTTTCGCCTTGTTCGAGTGAACCAACAGCAAATGCAGCAGCTGCTACTGCCGTTGCTAATCCTATGTAAATACTATCTTCATCTTCATTCTTTTTTTTGTCCTTCTTTCTCTTTAATAAGTTCATACTAAAAGAAACTGTACTACAAGTTCTATTGATTTGGAAGTGTTCATGATTTTTCACAAGTTGTTTCGAGATATTTATAGTCACGAAAACCGCTACTCTGATTTTTTTGCACATTTTAAATTTTTGACTTCTGTGGCATCGTTAGCAGAATTAAAGATCATTTTTGGTTCCTTAATTGTTTTGTTTAATAAAAGCAAAAAAGTAGCATGAGATCATGTAGAGTTGGCAACTGAATTTATTCTTATTCTTATTCCGAATCCACTATCGACGAAAGGTTTTACATGTTGATCGAATTCGCTAGCTGGAAAACATTTCGGAATCTTTGCTTTGTTGATAAGTAAAACACACATTAGTTGCTACATATTGATAGGGACATTTAATTAGCACTGAGATTTACAAATGTCAACAACAGAAACAGCTGACCGAATTCTTGCCTTTGGATCTCATAAGCTTCGCTTTCTCCTTAACCTCTGCTTCTTCGCTTCGTTTTTTGTCCTCTAGCTGTCCTTTCGCCCCTCCCGCAATCGCCTCGATTCTATCTACCTTTATTTGGTAATGCTGCATGTTTCTAATCTTTCTCATTTCGATCTCTTTCTGCACTTCAAACATTAAGTTGAGTCATTCATATAATCAAACTCAAATTCTGTACAAGTTGAAGGATAAAGTAATCACCTTTTTCTTTTCCATGCTTAGTTTCGCCTGCGTTTTCTTCGTGTTCTCCCACACAACAACTTCTGCCTTCATTTTCTCGTACCGTTTGTTGATCTTTCGAAGCTGCGCCTTCTCCCAAGAATCTACTTTGTCTTCCACGACGTTATTCCTCACCGAGTTTCGTTTCTGCCTTTGATCCATAGAGGCCAACCTGCTGAGTTTTCTGCTTGGAGGTGGTTTTAGGCTTGTATTTTTGCCTACACGAAAAATAACTAAACTTTACCTATAATTTTTCGAGAAGTTAGAACAAACATTCAACCGATGAATGAATTACCAGGTGCATCTTTGATGGATGAAAGCTTAGTTACAGCAACAGAAGTATCCTCTTTGGCGGTCTGGATTTCCGGCGTTGGCTTGTTATAGTTGCCACTCATTTGTTTTTGGTTTTTGGCATTTGCTTCCTCGAGGGAGAAAACGGCGAATGTTCCAGCGGCGACAGCAGCTGCGAAATCGCTATCTTGATAACTATAATTCCCTCTCATCTCAGAATTTTTTTAGTCAAGGTAGAAAGTGTTTTGATTGTGGGGAAATTGCAGAAAAGAAAATCCTGAAGTTGAATATATAAAAGAACATTAAAAAGGAAGATAATGGGTGCAAATTGAAAGAAGAAATGCTTTTGGAAGAAGAAAAGGATTATTTGTTTGTCTGGATATTTACTGAAAAAGGAAAACCGAATAGGTAGACTATTGAAGCGGGTCACTGAGCTCGTGCGTTTTGATACCTTAGTTCCTTAATGGCTTGCTTGCCGGCCAGGTTAGGCTTCACCTATGGTTACACTTTTTCAAAAGGTTGATTAAGTTAAAGACTCTGGTCTGACAAGTTTATTGCTACCTAATCTGAATCTTTTGTCTACGACACCACCTAAATCAGAGTGTTAATCCTAGAAAGACCGAGCTTGGCGAAATCCAGTTTAAGATATGAAAATCTCGTAATACTTTAGACCATGATAAAGTAATTAAGTTATTTCTAAGACTTAATGCATCTGCACCCCCGAACTTGTCCAAAAAAGATTGTTGCTGTAACACCCCCGGATCGGGAGTGTCACGGTAACAGTAACTATCAGTAACTTATCAATCTATCATTTTATTTACATTAATATTTAAACAAATTTGAATTTGCTACCTAATCTGAATTTTTTGTCTAGGCACCGCCTAAATCAGAGTGTTAATCCTAGAAAGACTGAGCTTCGCGAAATCCAGTTTAAGATATGAAAAATCTCGTAATACTTCAGATCATGATAAAGTAATTAAGTTATTTCTAATGAATTTTTTTAATGCATGAATTAACTAATTTTTTATTACTTTATAAAAAATAAATATCTTTTTCTATGACATAATTATAAAACATTATTCACATTTTAATTGAATATAATTTTAACTTTATCAAAAGATTTATAAAAATAAAAAGTATAAACCCATCAATTTCCATTTAAACCCTGAAAATTCTGGTTGCTGGACAAACACCTAACGACATAATATTGTAACCTTCCAAGTTTTTTTTTTAGTGTCAAATGCTACCCAAATTTCTTAGAGCCACTCGTTCAACAGACAAATTTACCCTTGATAATACCAATTGCTAAGCGTTTCATGAAAATGCCCGCACCAGTGGTTAGGCATTTTGCCATAACGCTTACACCACCAGATAGACATTTTCACATAATGCCTATCCATGGTCTAGGCGTTATGGTAAAACACCTAGCCACTTGTGTGGGCATTTTCACGGAATTCCTAGCACGATTTCAATTTTATTAATAGAAATTAAAGTTTTCAGAGATTAAATCTTCTTCGATACCATTCCATTGATTCTCAACACCTTGTTTTTGTCAAGAAGAAACAGTGTTATATGGAGAAAAGGTAAATTATGGGCAAAACAGACAAATGTGCGGGCGGTTGTTAGAAGTAGTGTTTTAAAAAGCGCTAGGAGCTAGTCGGGCGGTCGAAAATGAATCGGGGTTTAGGCGGAGATTAATAGGGGCCTAAGCGGATTTAAATGCTAGTCAGTAGAGTTTAGACGCTAGGCGTAACCAGACGATGATCCTCAAAATATCGCCTAGGCGGAGATTTTTAAAATAGTGGTTAGAAGTTACGGGCTTCAATTAACAATTCAGATTTTTTTTTTGGTAATATTGTAACTTTCCAAGTTCCAAAGCTGATAGGTGAATGTTCATTGAAACGACAACGTTTGGTCTGTTTCTTACATGCCTTGGGATGCTCTCTACACGTGTTAACTAACTCGTAACGTAATGGACCATTCCCCCGCCTTTTTCATTCAATTCAACTTCAAAGTCTCCAATTCCATCTCACAAACCCTAATTTGAAAATGCAACATGCCAGTCACTGAAGAGCAGAGATTGAGAGCAGAAACGAACCGATTGGCTGCTCTTGCTAAAAGAAAGGCATTTTCAGAATCCAATGTCGCCCAAGGCCACCAACACCCACACCAGGAGCAACATAATCCATGGAGGCTTTTCAAGTGCCAAAAGCTTTCTAACGGCGCCCGTTCATCGACCCATTACCTGACTAAGCCTCCAAACCCTCCGATCAGCTACAATTCGAATACACATTTGGACCAGAAGTTCCTGGTTCGGCTTGAAATCTGCTCGGCTGACTCCTTCTCTATCACACCGGTCGTTGTACAGGGGTTTATGTATCCAGGCCAACATGAGTGCTTGCGGATTCTGAATTTTCGTTTATCCGATGTAAGTAGGGCTGCAATTAGTTTCTCTTTTTTTCTTGGTGCTTGTGATTGACCTAATGAGTAGGTGCGAGAGAAATGAGGAATTCCAGGGAAAAAATTCAAAGTTCCAAGTCACCTCTTTGCTTAAGTATGATTATGGTCGATAAAAACTTATTTTAATTGGTGGTAATTTTGATTGAGAAAGCGTTGTCGCACTGTGGTATTTGCTTGAGTTGCTTGTAAACACTCAGTTACTGCTTTAGACTAATATGTCAGTCATTAGAGTTTTTTAAATTAAAAGACTCGAAGAATGAAATAGTCTATTCTGGGCACAGTTCATGTTTTGAAACAACTAATGAGTCATTATTTTTATCTCTATGTTAAGTCCAAGTGTCTAACTTTTAGATTTTTGTTGAAGATTACGTATATGATAGATTTGGGAAGCTTTTTTCTTTTAGAGTCTTAATGATATTAAGTTCTTCCGGTCAGAATTATAGAGAAATTTTACAACATCCACATTAATCTGCCATTTTTACCACATGAATTATTTTGATTTCTTATTAAGGTCGAGTCATCACACTACACACAAAATCATGATGGTGGAAGTGCCTGCGTTTATAAGCTAAGAGATTATGATGCAGTGCTGTCATGTTTAAAGAATTACAAGGATATTGAAATTCAACAAATACCTTTTGGCACACTGAATGTTGTGCAAAGATTTTCAAATTCTTTCAACACAGGACGCTGGGAAGCCTTCAGGCCTGAACATTTATCTGATGAAAAAGTTGATGAATTGATTGGTAAACTGCCAAGAAAGTTGTTGGATAGGCTCTTACCTTTCCAACTTGATGGTTTGAGATTTGGATTGCAAAGAGGTGGCCGGTGTCTTATAGCGGATGAAATGGGTCTTGGGAAAACACTTCAGGTAGCTCTTTGGTGATGTGATTCAACTATTCATACATATTAGATGGCAAATTTAGTAGCATTACAATTTTATTGTTTGCTTCAGACCGTCAGTTTTGTGTTTTGCTTTCCCTTGAAGGCTTTGATATAACTGCTATATATTTTACAATATTCAGTGAGTGTTAATAACCATTAATTTGAACGTTGTTATAATTTGGTGAAAGTGAATATAGTTGGGCATGCCTACTAATGGCCTCAACTTCTTGATCTTGCTTGCGCTGGCCTAATCTAGATATTATCAATTTTGAATGACCTACTATTCCTGCTTGAATTTATACACAAAACCTCGGAAAGGTAAATTACTACCTATTGCTTCAAAATGGCTAATACCATGTTTATACATTGCATGAAAATTATAAAGGAAGTTCTTAACTAAAGTAACTACTTAATTTCTGGCTAGACCTGTTGTTTCCATCTTAAAAATTTGTGATAGTTGATTATGCTGGACTGCTACAGCTTATCTGATTTCTGTCTCGAGCTTGAGGGATATAAGTTGTGCGCGAAATAAATTTTTAGAAGTTTCATAAGATGACGGAACGCAACTGCAAAATATGTCTTTTTTTATGTACTCTATTGTTTTTAGGCAATTGCCATTGCAGGCTGTTTCATAGATGAAGGTCCTATACTTATCGTCTGCCCAGCTATATTAAGATATACTTGGGCGGAGGAACTGGAGCGATGGCTGCCCTCTTGTTTACCTTCTGACATCCATCTTGGTATTGCTTCTCTCTTTGTCTTTCTTTCCTTTTCTTTTCTTCTTGTGTGACTGGATGATTTTGGTCAGGGTTTGATGAGGTTTTATCGTTTTGGTCAGGCTGAGGCTTTATGTTTAAAAAAATCTAATTTTGTGCACTAATATATTAATTTAAGTAGTTCAAGTTATTTGGTTGTATAAACATCATTAATAAAGTAGATAACATTATGAGAATAGTATATGGTATGGTTGTTGGTTACCTGTATCTGCTCTATCTCACTGCTTGCATGAATCTCAGGATCAAACTGCTCCATTTAAATTTCATCCTCAAGATCTTTTGTGTTTATGATGATTAAATTTCTGTACTTCAAATTAATAAGCTCTTCATCATGAAAGCACATACTTCTTTCTTCATGCTTGATTAAGATCAACTTTTGGATTCTTTTTATATTGGTGCGGGATGTGATACTCTACAAACTTATTAGCACTTTTCTAATGTGTTTAATTTATTAAATTCAGTATTTGGTCACCGAAACAATCCAGCATACTTGACAAAATGCCCAAAAGTTGTGGTTATTTCATTTACAATGCTCCATCACCTTCGCAAGAGCATGCTCAATCGGGAATGGGCTCTCTTGATAGTTGATGAATCTCACCATTTACGCTGCTCTAAAAAGAAGTCAGAACCAAACCAGGTAAACTATGGCTTTTACTTTGCTGATGCATTGAACTCTCTTCTTTTGCATAATTTAATTGCCATATCCTCAATAATTTTGGATTCTCATATGGATCCTCATATGGATCCTCTGGTAGCAAATATATCTTCAGAAAAATCGTTGGAGTTAATAATGCATAATCGAATATTGTATATTTGGGATTTTTGGACCTGATGTTGATAAACTATTTTTGGGAAGTGGCTATAAAACTGCATTAGGTGGACTTATCTGATGTATATACTGTGTTTATAAATGGCATTGTCCCAATTAAAGAGAGTCAGGGAGGGGATATGTGGTGATAGTCTATTTTGTTCAGCATTTTTTTATGAAATGATTATTCTTGGTCTTAAACTTTCTACCATGTTTTTGTAAATTGTAACCTGAAAATTTTACGTTGCACTAGATTAGTTTCATATATCGTACAGTGACGCCTTATCAATATCTGTACATAGGGTTGCAAATGAACAGAGTTACTCTTGAACAATTCGATGTTCAGTTAGGTTAAAGCTCGTTAATAAACGAGCTTGATTGTGAAAAAAACTTAGTTCATTTTAATAAACCAACAGAGCTTGAACTATGGGGTACTCGGCTCGAAAGCTTGCGAACATGCTCGCAATAAGCTTGCTAATAGGGTCTTGAACATGTTCAGAAATAATAATATTATAATAATCATATAAATTATAAGTATATTATGAAACACAAATATACATACATATATATTTATAGTGTAAAATTTAAGTATTCTTAAGAGATTAAATAAGTTTGAAATACAAAATACTCTAATTCATGAAGTCAAAATATAATTTTAAGTTCGAAAGTCGGCTTGAGCTTGTCGAAAATTTAATTGATATGTTCGGCTAAAGCTCGATTGAAAAAAGCTTGGCTAAGCTCGATTTAAACAAAGCTCGAGTTAGGTTGGAGTTCTGCTCGGGCTCAGTTTGACCAAGCTCGGTTCGGCTCGAACTCGGTTTGACCAAATTCGGCCCGAGTTCATTAAAATTTTACATGAACAGAGCTTGAACAGTCAATGTTCGAGCTCGGCTCGACTCGTTTACAGCCCTATCTGTACATGAATGTATGTTATCTCATGTAACATTAAATGAACTTCATTTTAATCTTTGGATAGAGCTGCATACACATGATGCTGCAGTATTGCTCTTATATATGGTTTATTGTGTATGTAAAGTTGTGTTGTTTGTTATTCTCTCCATTACTTTGTAAGGGTGAAATCTGTATTTCATCAGGTTAGAATTACCTAGGTTTTCCATATGAACTGTATGCTTTAGAATTTGTCTCTCAACATCCATACCTTATGTTTATATTTGGCTTGCTACTTTAGCCATGTGGGTATTTACTACTTATCAATTTCTATCATTTTCTTTAAAAGGCTTCAGATAATGTGATACTGTGAATTTTCTAGACTGGTCAACCATTGGCTTCTGCTTGGACCTTCTGATCAGACACATGTTTTTGTAATATTCTACGTATGCATCGATCTCAGAATTCTCTTTTCTAAAAGCTAGTTGGAAAATTACAATATTGCAAAGAGTGATATAATTTGAAGTTGTTCCTATGATAAATTATTAGCTCCATCCTATTTACCTAACTGTTATATAGGTGCCTAATACTTTGTCAATACTTACAGGTAAAAGCTGTTCTTGATATGGCGGAAAAGGTGAAGCGAATAGTTCTTTTGTCTGGAACACCTTCTCTGTCAAGGTCATTGCATGTTATTTATTTTACACAAAAAAAATGAAATTGGTTTTTTGATTATGTGCTGATATGTGGATTTAGTTTTGGATTCTGATGCCACTTATAGCTTTTTATTCATGTCTCTAAAGTTGTTAGTTCTCCATGGTTTATTGTCATACTACTCTTGAAATTTATTCTAATACTGTGGGTTCTGAGGTGATTGCAGGCCATACGACATTTTTCATCAGATAAATATATTGTGGCAAGTTTTGTTCGGATCCTTAATTTATCTAGTGTCATTCTCAAAATTTTTTTACTGATACATATGTTATATTGATGGTGAATTTGTTCCACAGGCCTGGGTTACTGGGACGGACCAAGTATGAATTTGCAGAAACTTACTGTGCAATCAGATCTGTCCAGACTTCCGTGGGAAAACATTTCCAGGTAAAGATTAACATTGATTGACCCCATTGATGATCTTTCGAAGCTTTTGAAAGAAACTTTGACCATTGCTTTGCATATATGTCTATGTGATATTCACACTGGTTAAAAAGGCGAAAATTACCCAATTCGGTACAGTTGGTTTGGTCATGGGGGTGGAGTAGAAGTTCAAAAATTTTCTTTTTTGACTTTTAACCTTTGAAATTGAAGTTTCGATGTGTAAAATGCCTCTATTGCAGGACTTTTCAAGGGGTGTACGCTTGGAGGAATTGAATGTGTTGCTTAGGCAGACTGTTATGGTATGCATTTGTTTTTTTTATATGCTTATTTCTTCTTGGAATATGTTTACAAGTTCATGTCTTTTGCATCTTTCTATCTAAGAGAGATAGTGGGGTGATGACTAGAAGAATGAAATGTCCAATAATGATTGTCAAACTGCGATGCGAGAATCATCCATCTTATACTTTGTGTATGAAAAATTGAGCCAATTTTGGTTCATATTGTATGTCCTTTCAGCAACATTTTCAGAATGCCAATCACTTTTTCCTTAAAACTAGGTGTAATGGGTAAACCTGTAAAATTTAGGAGAGAAGTGTGTTGGAGTGCATTAGGAGTTAAAGTCACTACAAGTTATTTATTCTAACCTTTTATTAACATTTCGTACTCTTTTCTTTATGTTATAATAGTCAAATTATATATATGTGGGTGTTTGTTGTCAACATTCTCCCTGTAATTATACCACTTTTTCATGTGTCAAGTATATTATTTCCAAATGGCACATCCATCACTGAAAAATGGATAGGATCCTTGTGTGTAAAGGAGGAATTTTATAGTCGTTGAGAGACAGAGATATGTAGCTAGGTGTTTGTTTTAATCTGTGGTCAAATCTGAAGTTAGTGTATCATTACAGTGCATGAGAAAGGGTTTGTGCGGGAATATGTGACAATGGCTTTGAATTTTATTTTCTTTATATAGCCGAATTTTCGTTTGAGGTAAGGTGTGGTATGATCTTGATCATGCTTTCTTTTATGTCATGTTTTTCTGCTAACTGTAGCTAAGACGCTTGAAGAAGCATGTATTGGAGCAGTTACCACCACTACGTCGGCAAATTATAAAATTGTTGTTGAAGAGATCAGATATACTCTTAGCAAAGGCTGCTGTTAGGGTTAAAAATAATGTTACTACAACATCTGACGTAGTCCTGGCAAAGGCTATTGATGAGGTTAAGAATGATGATGCTAAAACATCAGAAATTCACTTCACAAAGTCTGCGTCATTGGTTAAGAACGATGATGCCACAACATCAGACATTGTCTTAGCAGAGGATGATGATGAAGTTAAGAATGATGATGCTACAACACCAGTCATAGTCTCAGGAAAGGCTACCGTTAATGATACGAATGATGTTCGTGGAGGTGATGCTCTGAAACCTTTTCATTTTATTTCACTATTTACTCTCATCATGTACCAGGCGATACAATTGCAATTCGTGTTCTGAATTCTGTTTCTTATTTGTTATCACTAGCACATTAGATGTTATTGTAGTGCTATTATGCAGTCCCAGTTTGTTTTGAGTGTTCATTTTAGTTAAACGAAGAAGCAGCTTCCAATCTGTCGGTGGACAAGCTGTAGTTGAGTTTGCAGTTCATTTATATATCATTCCGCACAGCTTTAGACAGTTTTACACTTTGATGTGCTCATATTTTTATGTTTATGCAGATAGTGGAACTAAATCAAGCGAGCTCTCCTACCAAGAGCTTGGTATTGCAAAATTGCCTTCATTTCGAGAATGGTTTTCTATTCATCCACTGTTTGAGGATTCTGATGGTATAGAAGAATTGGATTTGGATCCCAGCTCTAAAAAAATGATAATTTTTGCTCATCATCTCAAAGTTCTTGATGGAGTACAGGTGAGTTCCTTCTTAACTAACTTGCATCTTCTTCTCTCTGGTCTGTAGTCATTGATTTGTTACAAATCTGGCACTATATTAATCTGCATTTTGTTCCTAAATCTAAATTTTTTTTTCATGAATTGATCAGGAGCTTGTATGTGAGAAAGGGATTGGTTTTGTCCGCATTGATGGAAGTACACTTGCTAGAGATAGGCAATCTGCGGTTCTAAAATTTCAGTCTTCAAATGAGGCTAGTAACTTAAGTTTTTTCATGTATTTAATTAGGCACTAAAAATATCTTGTCTGGGTTATCCTTTTATTGCGTGACATTTTGCATGGTTTTGAATTCCTTGCATCATTGATAATTTTTCTTCTACATTTAAGGAATTTTGAAGTTGGCTTAAAAGGAAAAGGCACAAGGGAAAAAGTATATATGTAGGGATAAATTATCAGGAATCCTACATTTTATGTCCTTCCAAATACTCCAAATCTATTGCAACGAGCTTCTTAATTTTACTTCTAGATTTTCTTTATTTTTTTATATAGTATTTTACTTGTCCGTTTGTTTCAGTACAATGCAACAGTAATAACCGTGTCAAGTTGTAAAAACTATAAAGACTGCATCTTGATTATATGTTTCTTGTATTGATAGAGAGGTAGGGTATATAGAAGGATGACAATATTAAAATTAGGAAAGTAATAATTCTAATTTCTAAGATCAGTCCTCGAATCAAGCCTACAATCACTCGTACAATTATTTCTAGCATCACTCTTTTTTGTTTTACTTTCGATCTGACATTTATTTCAATTTGAAGGCTATTTGCTTGAATAAGAGCTGGTACAACTGTATGTCATGTCAATGTGACTAGAACACCACTCATCAGTAGAAACTGTTGACCTGAAGTTCCTTGAATGCTAGTTGTATTCTCAATATATGTGACTTGCGTTGAGTTTAAAGAAAAAAATACTTGAGGCTTGCATAAAGTCCTGCAGTGGTGCATTGTTCTTTGATGTCTATATATTTGATAGCATACTGAGATCTGTTGTATTCAGCAATATTATTTTTAAACTAGCCTTGAATTTTTTTTTTGTGATTTACAGGTTAAGATTGCAATAATAGGTGTACTAGCTGGGGGTGTAGGGCTAGATTTCTCAGCAGCTCAAAATGTTGTCTTCTTGGAGTTGCCTCAGTCAGCAGAATTGATGCGCCAGGTCTGACTTATTAGTTTTGTTTTCCATTGCAGAATTTTTCAATGAATACTGATGTAGAGATCTGTTTTGAATGATTTTTTAGGCTGAGAGCAGAGCTCATAGGCGAGGACAAACAAATGCAGTCAATGTATACATCTTCTGCGCAAAGGTGTAAATTCCTTCTGGAAAAGATTTCTTCTGTGTGCAAAGAGTTTGACATTTGTTTCTTTCCTAAACATGTGAGTTTATTTTTTATTGTTGCAGGACACTATGGATGAAAGGCATTGGCGATATTTAAACAGGAGTCTGCGCTGTGTTTCATCTACTATGAATGGAAAATATGATGCAGAGCCTGAGATAGCTGTACCTTTTTCTGCTCTCTTTATTTGTGTCTCCATATATACTGTTTTGTTTTATTTCATTCAAAATATCAGTGTTTTCTTAGTAACACATCATGACTGCAAGATCTTTAATAGACAATTTGCTTTTTTTAAAACTGGGTACACAATTTTCATGTGATTTGAATTGCAGATTAAGGTTATTTTTTAATCCGCCTCTCTTTCACACTGTGACATTACCTGCCTAAGAGAAAAACAAGTACAATAGTTATTAATTCTAGACTATCAATATACTTGCAAAAACGCTGAAGTGAAAATGGATTACATTTGTATTAATATCCCGGCCTCTAGTTATGGAACGAAATGAAATACTTTGGTTATTTGATTTTATTTCATTGATTGCTGAAGCTAGGGCTCATTATAGAGCACCTTAAATCTCTTGGAATTCTTTTGATGATAATGCTTATATTTCAAATAAATAACACAGCTTACAGTTATTTTTTACATAACTCTGAACATGATTGTCCTTTCTAAAAGGCTACTTTATCCAAATCCTAAGAACTGAATGTCCGAACTACACAAACGTTAGAAAGGGGTGGAGCATCAAACAGTCTGAAAACTAACATATATTAACACACAATACACAACTGCAGTAGTTAATCTATTTCGCTAGGCTTCTGTTCCCATAATAGGTGCATAAAGATTTGGTAAAAGCTTATTGGAGATTTTTATATGATTGGTGGAGGTATTTGAGACTTTCATCTGCTCTATGAGGCTCAACTTCGTTAATTTTTTTGGCAGGTGGATGAAGTTTCTTATTTAGAAGCAACTAATAAAGCTGAATGTTATTCTGATGATAAAATTTTGGAGAAAGAGTCATGCAGAGAGCTTCTTTCTGTGCCAGCTTCTGTCTCAGGAGAAGAAACACAGCCTTTCGAAAGCTATGATATTGCAACTAACAGTTTAAATGATAGATCCAATGAAACTTCTAATTCTGGTGCCAGTGTTATTCATACAGATGATTGTAGTTTTGAGGTAAGAAATCACAAGGCATTTTTCTTTGAATGGATATCCTCATCCATCATTTTGTTGGTTTAATTTTGTTCCGACTAATGCTTTAAAAGGTTTTATTTAGAACAGGTTACTATGGATCTAGGTGAAGAACTGTATGATCATATTGTAGCAAGTGAAAATCTGGAGGCAAATATCTCGGACGAAATTGGTACAGATGGTGTAGTCTCTTCTCCATGGTTGAATAAGGGGAAAAAAGGAAAAAAGTTGCCTGAAGTAAGTATTCGACATATTCTTTTTTTTCACAAGGACGATGCTTTGCTTGTTCCTTTATATTTATGTAATTTGAAAATACAGGAACCAGATTTTTGCTCTCAAACAAAAGAAAGAGATGTCTTACCTGTTTTGGAAGACAAAGCTGATGAAACTTTCTCCAACGAAGTACATTCTCTTCGCTTTGAGGTACAAGTATTAATGGAAAACTGGATTATGGCTTACCTGAAACATCCTCGTGGTTTTCCTTGAATATGTTTTGACTCGTTGAGAGCCTTTCATATGCTGTCAAAGGAGTAGACATGAAAACATCGAATAATCAATCCTTAAGTTTATCTCAACTTAGTTACTCCCATGTTCTATGATCGCACTTTTAACTGATACATTATGGCTCTGCTGATCTTTTTAGTGATGGCAGATATGCAATATGAGAGGGTACTAAATTGAGATTGATTTTATAGATTTGTTTGTGTTCGTTACCTATGAAAATCTACTTAATGAGCCAAAAAATACCTTGCATTACCTAGAAGTTACTTTATGCTGCTTTGATTTGAGTATATTGCTCTAAATCCAAAGTTCATCGATAGCTGAAGTTAGATGTGTAAGGTTCTTCTTGTGCATTTTATTTTCACTTATGGGACTTGTATGTGGATTTCTTATATAAGACGTGAAGGGTTCAAATGTTTCATAATAATCCACTAATGAGCATGGCATATTTACCCTCTGTTTATTGATGAGATTAAACCCTTTGTAAAGAAGTGTCTCAAACTAGTTGCATGTGGTTACTTGGGCATCTAAAATCCATCGAACTAGTGGGGCCTTTTCTTTGGTTATTTCAATAATTTATAATCATTTTCTAAGTATCTGTTTGTCAAGAATGAGCTGTTATAATTTTCTTGTATAGGTAAGTAAATATACTGGGAGGATTCACCTGTATTCATGCATTATGGGGACAGAATCAAGACCACAGCCATTATTTGAGAGTTTTCGGCCTGAGGAACTTGAATCACTTAACTGTCTTGTGGCTATTGATAACAAGAAAGCAGCATTACCAACTTTTGATGACAGGCCAGCTTACAGGCATGCTCTACTTGCATTCATCAAAGAGTGGAATAAGTTGAGGCCTGTTGAGAAACGAAAACTTATTGGAAAGACTTTGCAGCTGCCTTTATATATTGAGTTGTGCTTCTTGGGGGAAAATATAAAACATAACACTGAGGTATGTCGCTGTGAAGCACTATATTATTCTTGCTTAGTAAATATCATTAATTTTTTTTCTGTTTCTTTCCATCAATTGCTATATTGCTAAATTTGTGAAGTTTACTTTAAACTGATGGAAGGAAAAACATTATATAAGAACAGTGTAATTTTTGCCTATCTAACATCAAGAAACAAGAGGAAAATGCAGCCTTTGGAAGCTGCCAAATGTTGTTTATCAGCCAGAGACATAGGAACTTATATCTTCAAAAGAAATTTTGGATCCTTGAATTTTTGAGCTTTCCTGTTTGCACCAAATCTTTGAAAACATAGACTAAGGCTCTGTTCTTTCAACTTATTCATCAGCTGATTCAGTTCAGTTCTTATAAGTATTGCATACCTATAAAATTACACTGAAATAATGACATTTCAGTTCCAGTAACCTTCGAATAAGTTGAAAAGATCGAAGCCTAAATTAACTTCTTCAACTTGGGTAACCAGGATAATCGGTTAAACTTGGATCCTCCAGACTATCTTTGGCACATAAAAAGTGCTAACGTTCAAGATGTGGAACTTGGCTTTTGAAAAAAGCACAGAGTTAATTCTTATTTGTAAATAGACCATTTAGCTGAGCAATAACAAAAATTAAGTGTAAAGAGAACTTATTTGTGTAGTAAGGCCATATGTTTGTGGTTAATTAAGTGGATTCGGTAACATAATTCAGTCTGTCTAATAGGGACTTCTCAGAGGAGGAAGCAAAAGACGCATGACTCCTTGGTCTGAGATTAGCTATCCTTTACCATCAAACGCTGTTTGGAAAATGGTAAATCTATCCGGTAGCTATGGCCAGAAGGAAAAACAGTATGCACAAGGTTGGATGGTGGATGAGCCGCTTTGCAAACTCTGTCAAACTCCATGCAAGTAAGTCTCAATCAACTATTATTTACAATTTGAGATTTTTTTTATATTCCTCCCTTCTGAGTTTCTGATTATTAAATTGTCGTATCCATCTTCATTATGTAAAATATTTCTCCTTTTATCACAAGTAAGTTTTTACCTTTCAGGGGTAGCAATGCCAAGACACCTGCATTCTTTGAGGATCTTTTTTGTAATCTCAACTGCTATGAAGAATATCGGATGAGAACTAGCAGTAGGTTCCTTCGACAGGTTAGGATTGGAGTTATCTCAAAAACTCTTTAAGTGGAACAATGTATCATTGTCACTTCTTTTCTTTTGATTTATGGAAAAACCCTTTTTTACTGGAAAAATGTTTCTTAGATAGAACATGGGGTCTGTACCAGGTTTTTTGTGAAAGTGAAAGTTTAGCAGTCATTCCTTGTCACATTCTCTAGACCAAATGGTTTTGTTTACATCATATTTCCAGGAACTTTTCCAAATAGAACATGGGGTCTGCACCAACTGCCAGTTAGACTGTCATCAACTTGTGCTGACTATAAAACCTTTATCACTGGTGAAGCGAAGAGAGTATATTGAGAAGGTAGCACCAAATGTTGCAAGTCGAAAGAAAATGTAAGTCAAAATAAATGCTAGTCTCAGTTGCATTTTCTACTGGTTGATAACATAGTTTTCAGTTTTCTTTTTTTAGACTGCTTCATAGTTATGCTCTTTTAATTAATTGATGAAAATTCAGAGATTAATTTAGATGTACATTGTACAGGGTATCGAAAATGAAAACCATGTATTATAGTCTTTATAGATATGCATTGCTAATATAAAAGGTGTAGTTGTCCCTCATGGGAAAAGAGAAAGTCTGTTATAATAGAGATTCAAGATTTTGTAATTGGACTGATTTTCTTCTGAATTTAAATATCATTACCATCAAATTATAGTAAATTAGTTATCCATTATATTATATGATACATGCAGGATTGATAAGCTTGTCAATGCTCCATCTGAAGGAAATGCATGGCATGCAGACCATATTGTTCCTGTCTATCGAGGTGGAGGTGAGATAATTTTTCGTTTTTTGGAACCGTTAATTGTTTTTTATACCTCTTTTATCTACTTACTGTATGTAATAAATGCTGATAATAAATTGTTTTAACCCCTAGAGCTTTCTATATTCCCTTCAACTCTGAGCAATAGAAGTGCTACCGAGTTGCAATTTTCACAGTGCAATAACATAATTTAAAAAAATGTGCATCTCAATGAATCATAAAAGTCAATGATTATTTTCTTCTCTGAAATACACTAAAGATTTCTTATAGATGTTGAGAAAATATTATATTGCAGGAATTCTGTATTTCTAAATAAGGAATTGTTCTTTTCCACATCTTTCTTGATATCCCGTTTTATGTACTGATAAGTTAATAGTCATGCAATGTGTTTGTTATCAAACTTTATAAATTAAATGTCGCTTTGACAATGAAATTTTGCACATTCAGGTAATGATCCAACATGATTCATGAGCACTGTATGTTGTCCAGGGCATACTGTTGAAATTTAGACAACCACTTCAAAGTATTTAATTGCTAATTATTTTTTTAGGATGATAAAATTACCAAGGAGATCTTACAATGGGTTTTGACTTATGTTTTCGATCTCAATTTTGTGTAGGTGAATGCAGACTAGAAAACATGAGAACTCTTTGTGTGGCTTGTCATTATGACGTTACTGCAGCACAACGTGCTGAACGAAAGATAGCAAGAGCAATGGCTAAGAAACAACTCAAAGCCATCATGAATGACTTAAAAAATGGCCAGAGTATTGCAAACCGTGATAGTAACTCAAAGGTGAAGTCACAATTACTCAGTTCTTCTGAATATGGTTATTACGCAGGTCAAGCCAACAGAATTCCTTCTTATAAACTTGAAATATAAGTTGTAAGATAAATTCCACTGAAACGATAATGCTGTGAAACTTCAGTTCATTAGGTCAATGCTAAGCATAAACAGCAGGCTCAAGAATGAACTTGTGAAACTGTTGGCATTTGATTATTTTCTCAGGTAGAACAAAATAACAAGGATGGAGAGGAGGATGAGCTTTTGCTTTTAGTGAAGGTTCCAGGAAGTGCTTATTCTGCTGGAAAAGACTCCGAAACTGGAAGCAAAGGCATCAACACTAAGCCAATCACTGAAAATTCATCTGAAGATTAAGAAGCATCAATAATGCATCTTTTTTTTTTTGTAAAACGGTTAAATATGTTTAAGATTTTGGTGACCTCAATAGTCTTTTTGAGGTAAGCTGAGTTCAGGTTGACAACTAAACACTTAGGTGTGATTTTTGCAGCATCGCAAGACCACAGATGGAATTGGGGTTTCAATTTGTTAGGGTAGAAGCAGAAAAAAGGATGTAAAGTGTTTAAATGCAAAAGATGCATTACCCCCCAAAATTGTAATTTGCTCATTCTGTATTTCTGTATAATACAATAACCTCCTTTTAAATTCCAACTTGGTTTTATATACTTTAGATTGCTCTTTACATTTTAAATTGGTTTTTCAAGTTTCTTATTCTTGAAGAAAGGGAGTAGTTATTTTCAATGAGAAT
>CATIWQ010094062.1:0-14218 GCA_949673415.1 Euphorbia schlechtendalii | reverse complement strand
GCATTTCACTTTTAATTCTTGCAACGGCTGTCAGGTTATAATTTTTATTAATATTATTAGTTCATGTTAGGAAATAACCTAAAATTTATATGAAATTTTACCTCCCCAATCCAGATGTTCTGTGATCTATGTTTTTCTTGTAAATGTAGTACAGATCTATTCAGTGGTCCAGGATTAATAATTTGTGCTGCTCTTCGAATATTTGCCATTTTTCCTTGCATAAGAAAATAAAAATATTTTGTGAAATTTAACTTATTATACTAAGCATTTAACATGTTAACTCATGCAAAAAAAGAAAATTTCAAATATTTTTAAATATAAATAAAGAGGCCAAATTCTATCATAAAAACAACAACTACAATTTAATTTCATTAACTTATGTCAACTTTTTTTGCAGAATAAAACATGTTAATTTCAGTAATTGGTGATATGGAAATCAAAAAATATTTTATTAGAGTAATTTTCCATTATTTACAAATTAAATAATTTAATGCAACAATGAAAACTAAAAAATTTGTACAAAAATATGAAAAATGAATAATTTAAATTTATGTTACATACCTCTTGCTTTGCTTAATCAACTCCTTCAAAGAAAAATTTATCAAGTAACCAAATTCAATTGAAAGTATGAAAATATTTGAAGTTGGAAGTTGGATGTGGAAAAATCTGATTTTGATGGGGGTATAAATAGGGGGTTGGGGGAATCTCCAACAGTGGAGATTCCCCACTGCTGACGCTGCTGGCTGCAGTGCCAGCAGCTTTTTTTTTTGTCCTTTGTCATAGAACCGAAACATAAAGTTTCAGTTCTATGACTTTTTTACTGTTATCACATGTCAAAGAACCGAAACTTTTTGTTTCGGTTCTTTGACATGCCTGCAACCGAGGCAGAGTTTGCCTCGGTTGCAGCGCAATGCAAGAACCGAAACAAAAAGTTTCAGTTCTTGCACTTTAATTAAAAAAAATTATAAAAAAAATTTTGAACTGAAATGGCAAAAAAAATTTCGGTTCTTGTACAATTAAGAACCGAAATATTTTTTGTCATTTCTTTCTTGGTTAAATCGACTATATTTTGGGATTTAAATCTTAATCTAACTATATTTTTTTACTTTTCATCTCCAGGAGCATTATTCAGGTTCAAAATCCGAATTTTTTTAATTTAAAATATGAACTTCTGTTCTTACTTTATTATAAATAAAAGAGTATGACAACGTAAAATCTAAAATATTACAAGTGTTCAATATTACAAATATTACAAGTGTTCAATACTGCTTAATAAATGAGTAGACCTTTCGATTCAGCGAAATTTTATCGAGACTGGTTAATGCCCTGCTTATAGAAGTAGATATCTGTCCCATCCATTCATGCTTTTTGACAGCCATAGCACTAGTCATAGCATGTGGACCAATTAATCTGGTCCTATTGTCAAACGAAAGTAGTTGCATTCTCGTCTCATTTCTTGCCATTTTGATTGGAAATTTATTGGATTAGTATTGTCCCGCATTAGCCAAACGATTTGTAGAGTTAACGCACACCCGTGACAGAAAATAATATGGACTTGGGTATTTGGTAGTTTTAACTAAAGTTATTTATTGATCGGGCTACGTCGGGTTTGAGCCGGATTTAATCGTGCTTTGCATAAAAATAATCAACTCAAATCCAGTCCCGTCCACACTTCAAAATTTCGGATTCAAGCCGGATTTATAAGATCATTTCCAAGTTTGACCAACGGCTTATACTAATTTTTTCTTTTAATATTTTTAATGATTATATACACACACATAAATGTTAAGTAAGATCAGTTTTTAAAAATCGGGCCTAAGCGGGATTTTTAAGAACACCGCCGCGATTTTGTAAAATCGGGCGGTGTTAGGCGGAGGACCGAAAAATCAACGCTTAGGCGGTCCTAGGCGGCCTAAGAGCCGATTTTTTAATTAAAAAAAATTAATATTTTAATAAAAAAATAACATAAAAAAGCAGTGTTTTAAAAATCGGGGCGGGATTTTTAAGAACACTGCACCAATTTTTTATTATTTTATATTTTTTTATGTTATTATATATTAAACTGAGTTGTTAATGTTATCATTTTATTATATTAGACTATTAGTATTTATATTATAATAATTATTATGTATTATTAAATATTAAAATAATAAAAAAATTGAATCCGCCTAGTCCCCGCCCGCGCCTAACTTCCGCCTAGCGCTTTTTAAAACACCGAGTAGGATTTCATTTTATTAACTTATTCAATTTTTTTTATGAATTATTGTATTTAAATTAAAAAAATCTCAATAGGTGAAAATATAAAAATTCAACAGCCTGATCCATTAAATATCGAGCTTTAACGGCTTTGGATTCAGGCCGGGTTATTTTAAAAATACGTGTCCAAGCCCGGTCCATAAAAGCGGACTCGCGCCTGGCTGGGCAGGTATCCCGACCCATAAACATGTCTAGTTTTAACTATTAATTTGGATTATTATATTTGTTT
Source organism: Euphorbia schlechtendalii (assembly GCA_949673415.1). Taxonomy (NCBI): domain Eukaryota; kingdom Viridiplantae; phylum Streptophyta; class Magnoliopsida; order Malpighiales; family Euphorbiaceae; genus Euphorbia; species Euphorbia schlechtendalii. Next base: position 11,733 of record CATIWQ010094062.1, on the reverse strand, counting down.
TAATTATCTCATTACTTCTTCGATTTTAGTAAATTGATTCACATTGAAATGGAATAAAAAAATCTAAAATGAACAAAATAACGTGTATTTCATGTTGCGATGCTCGCAGTAGCTCGATGATACATCATATCGCACAAAATTATGATGTTGTCCATTGTGGGTTAAAATCATCATGAATTTGGTATCTGGCTATACCACAAATGACCTCATATGAATGATGATACTGTCCATGCTTATAAACCAAGATTTTTCCTACTTTGCAACGTGAAATATTTATTTGTCCAACATTCCTCCCCTCGAACAAATACATATCAAGTCTCCCATCGACAGATCATCAATGCATCCACTAACACCTTAATATCGGCTCTATCGCGTTGGAGTATGTACAACTTACATAGATCACTATCAATTCCATGAATTATTGGTGATCAACTGGACATGCATGACACCTTTATTCGAGACTCAAAATATGAATTCATCCACATTACTTCTAATGTTGGAGCATAACTTTGATACCATTTGTTGCACCATTTGCAGAAGTCCACGAACACCACATATCATCATAAGTAAAAGACCATTTTAGATAAGAGCAAATCCACAAGGACCTTTAACCTGAAGTAGCAAATATCATATCATTATTGGGACACGTATTTCCGGGCTTCTACGTGCAATGCAAGAATACAATAAATCTACTATATTTCACATTTTTACTAATTTCTATTAAACATATCTATATTAAAATATTCTCTTCTACTCTATTTTTTCCATTAAAATATTTAAAAGGCGAGTTGGGTTGAAATAGTAATTTGTAAACCCGGCCCCAACATTTTAAAGTGTATTGAGTTAAGTTTGAATTGCTATTTTTAATGAATAGCCTTTGGAACTTGGCTCTAAACTTGTCTAGTTTTTACTAACAAATATTACTCCATCCGTCTACTAGATATTGTCATTTTAGAAGAATTTTGATATCTTTTTTTTATTGTCATTTTATATTTACAATGTATTTTTTCTCTAAGTTTTCCATTCCTATCCCTATTAATTTGTTCAACTTTCAAGATAACCATATTTTAATATCCAACAACAAGATAAGAAGAGTATAGAAATCAACATTTAAACATATTAATGAAGTCTTGAAAATAAAGTATAACATTTATGAAATGGTAAATTAATAAATCACCTCATTCGGTTAATTCTTATCTTAAAAATTGTGAATTAATTAAAATGACAATATTTAGTAGGTTGAGGGAGTAATTTGTTATTAAAGAATTGTGCAAACCAACGTGGAGAACTCCAATAAATTGGAGAAATTTCAATGACATGCTTTGTGGATATATTCAATTTTATTTATACCGTATCAAAAATCATATTGGTGAATTTATTGGTACACAGCATACCGGTATAAACGGATTAAATCAGTGATACTACCGGTATATTAGCTTAAAAAATAATATTTTATAAATATTTCAAGTTGTTTTTTTATTAAATATTAAAATTTAAAGACAAATATACCAGCGATTTCTCAAGAGTTCACATGTTTTTTTCAGAGTTCAATTCGTATTTTATCAATGTTTTAAAATCGGGCCTAGGCGGCGCCTAGGTGGGATTTTTAAGAACACCGCCGCGATTTTGTAATATAGGGCGGTGTTAGGCGGAGGACCGAAAAATCGGCGCCTAGGCGATCCTAGGCAGCACTAGGCGGTCCTTGGCGCCGATTTTTTAATTAAAAAAAATTAATATTTTAATAAAAAAATAACATAAAAAAAGCAGTGTTTTAAAAATCGGGGCCTAAGCGCCGCCTAGGCGGGATTTTTAAGAACACTTCACCAATTTTTTATTATTTTATGTTTTTTATGTTATTATATATTAAACTGAGTTATTAATGTTATCATTTTATTGTATTAGACTATTAGTATTTATATTATAATAATTATTATGTATTATTAAATATTAAAATAATAAAAAATTGAATCCGCCTAAGCCCCGTCTAGTCCCCGCCTGCGCCTAGCTCCCGCCTAGCGCTTTTTAAAATACTGTATTTTATACACCTAACCTAATATTCATAATTATGATCTAAAAATAAATAAATAAGTTAACTATTGAATACTATATTAGAAATTTAATTAAAAAATAATGTAAAAATTGATTTTGGGAAATGGCTCAGCTGGATGACACTGACCTGTTCGCGGGCAGGGCTACCCGCCCGCCCCGAGCCCGCTTCAGTGGGTCAGGTTTGGACACTCATTTCTTGAAAGAGCCGATCCGAGCCCGAGCCCGAGCCCGTCAAAGCCCGAAGTTTTATAAGCCGGGTTTGGTTTTTATATAAATATCCAAGCCCGGCTCGACCAATAATTTTATTTATTTATTATATATTTATACATTAAATTTATAATTATTGTAAGATTTTATTTTTATCCTACTAAATTTGTATGTTAAATCACAATAATTATTACTAAATATTAAAGATTTTAAGTAAACAATGTAATTATGTTTAAAATTTAAACATATTTTGGTTAATTTGGTTTGATAAAAAAATTAATAATAAAAAATATTCATGAGTTTGGAAATGATCTTGTAAACCTAACCAGAATCCAAAGTTCTAAAGTATAGATTTGAGTTAACGTTTTTAGTAAAAAACTCGTCGACCCAGTACGCCCTGTTCTCGATGACACCCATTAAACTAAATCTCAAACTGATGCCTTTCCATTTCCCCGGTTGATTCAACACATCTCTATCTTCTTCTTCGCTCTCAAATCACATTCCTATTAGTTTTTAATTTTGAATCTTCTTTAACTACAAATTTCGCTCACCTCCACGCCTAATTTCGTTTTCATCAATACCAAATGTGAGTCCTTAGATCAGTTTTGGAATCTTGAGCGATTTCTCTCACAGATCTCTTAAACGAATAGCTTGCATATCAATAGCTTCATGCTCTTATATCTCCTGCATTTTGGCAAATCACTCTTCTCGGCCTATAATATGTGCGTTTCTTCAGCCATTTGATCATAACACTAACTTTTTGGTTTTCTTTCGTCCTAATTTCTTGTTGGGCTTATTTTCTTGGGTGAATTCATTGTCTTTTCAGTTTATTCAACTGTTTATGATAAAACCGAGTTTTGACTGTTTCTTTGACTACCGGTTTTTTGCCGGGTTAAACCGATTTTTTGTTTTCTCTTAAGCTGGAATTAGTAATTAAACCGACCGGACATGTGTTTAGTTTGCGGTAAACCCGATCGAATTGGCTGGTCCGATCCACTTTTGACAATATTGGTTATACCATTTTTCAAATTAGGGACCGTGGAATTTTAAAAGAGGGATATGAGGTTTTTATTAAATCAAAAGTTTTTCTTGCAAACACCGTTAAGGAACGTGGCACGGGGCAATTTAGGAAACCTATAAATGTCTTTCTTCTTCATTTTCTTTTGTGTTAGAGATGTAGGGTTATTCCACATCGCAGATAAACAAGAATAAAGAATAATATATAATTAGAGTAGATTGAACCTTAACACAAACCAATTGATTTTGTGTTAAATGGGTTCAACCCTACTTATATACTCACCCAAGCTATCGAACCCGACACTTGGCTCACGGATTCTCCACATTATGCACAAATTCATCAATGTCGGAGACTCGATCGCTAATGGAATTCGACTAGGGTTTTAGACCGGTGAAAGATTTTGATTCCATTGTGAAAAGGGATGTTGAGCTTGATTTGATTGGATACAATTTTGTGGATGAAGATTGTGGTGCTAGAAGAACTGAAAAAAGGCAGCTGAGAAGCTTTGCGAATGATGAGCTAAACCTTGAGAGTCCTTCCGATACCCAAACCCATGTTTTGAATCTTAAATGTTCTGTACTTTTTCTACTTGAACTACAACTATGACTACACTTTCATGATATCGGGAACAATCTGAGCATTCATTTCAAAAAAATTCTATTTTTCTACACATCTCCAACCCCACTTGAATAAATGGGGTTAGATGGAATGAAGTGTTTGTGCAAATTCAAACAAATAATATAATATAATTTTTTTATTTTACTTTTTGTTTTCTTTATTTTATTTAATTAATTTTTTATTGTTTGGGTTAGTTCGAAAGGGATAAAATAATAATAAATATTATTTTGAAGTGGAAACCCATGGTGCTAGGTTGAAAATGCCCTTAACAATTGAAGCAGTGAATTCCATTGATAGATTTGTTGTTTTTGATACAGAGAGGAGATGAAGTAGGGGAATAAAACTTAGGTTTTTTCTATATTTTCTCTGTCACATCAACATATTTAATGTTGTTAATAGAAAAATCTTAATTTTACAACTTTTCAACTCGCAGATCCTTTTGAAAAAAAAAAATTTTACGAACCTTATTTTTTGAAATAATTTTCCTAAGATATTGTTTGAAACAAATCAATTCCTTTGCTTTGAAATAATGAATGAAAATTTGAAATTCAAAATGAATTTCTTGTATTGTGCTTGGAACAACGTATTTTAATAATTCATTTGTAAATAATTTTCTAAAATGCTCTTATCATGAAATGACTATAATATTACCATTGAATTTGTAATCGATCAAATAATTCAAAACAATTATCTTGGAAATTATCCAAACAATTTCAAACATAAAATGATCAAATTATAAAAACTTGCGAAGCCATCCGCTACAATATTGAACCTGCTATCTTTTAACAAATTTGTATACTTCAACAACATATCCACTAAAATCATAAAAGCTTGCAGTGCAATCCGCAACATAGTATGAAAATTATCACCAATATTTAAATAACTCATGATTTCATGTTTAACAATACTTCTACGATCCAAGTCTATTATGGGTTTTTCAATATGTTGATAAACTCGTAATAAAGAAATTAAATAGTCAACATATGCAACGAGGGCTGCAATCGCATTTCTATTGTTGTTTTTCATGATTCCTGAATGTAAAATCAATTATGAACAAAACTTACATACACATCTTCATCCATCAATTAAACAAAATCACAGAAAAAAAGGGTAAACTTAAAAATAAGTATCCTGTGGTATCGGCCATTATCAAAACGAGAAATTTCTTTAACAATGTCACTTTTGCTGACATGGCAAGGGGCATTTTTGTAAAATTATACTTAAGTTAATTTAATTTTCTTTTTCTTTTAATTTCTATTCTTTTAATTTCTTTTCTTTTCTTTTTCATTTGTTCTGCTCTTCATCAGTTCTTTCTGATCATCATATCACCAGCAGCATCACCATCAAAGTTGAAGCAAACCCAGCAGCAGCTTTAGAGTTCCCATGAAAACCCATCTCAAAGTTTGAATATTTTCTAGGGTTTATTCAATTTAGGGAATCCGTTGAAAATTCTTGCAAGAATTATTGCCGCGGCTCAGGCCCAAGACTGATGCAAAGAAAATGGCTTGCCGGAATTGTTGCCTAAAACTGAAACAAGAACACAAAATCAGGGGAACCAGGGGAAGAGGAGAAGCAGAAATCAGGAGGCAGAAATCAAGCCGAGAACGTTCACGAACACGTTCAGATCCACGATGCTTCATCTCTGTCGGATCCAGTAGCTAGAGCGCTCTACGATTTATCTCTTGTAACGGCGAGCAATTGCTACGGGAGACAGATGAGACCCACTCACTACTTGAGATCCTGCAAAATAATGAAAAAGATGAAACCCATTACTTGTCTAATTAAGACAAAAAAACCTTCAATCCGTTTAATTAAGGAAGAAAAGAGAAGAGAAGAAAAGAAATTCTGAAATGATAGAAAGATTAGGAAGGAAAAGAAAAGAAAAGAAAGGAGTTTCTGAGAGATGAATGTGCATAAAAGAGAAAGAAAAAGAAAAGAAAAAGAGAGAAGAAAAAGAAAGAGAGAAAAAGAAGAGAAAAGAAAAAGAAAGAGAAATAAAAGAAAAGGAAAAAAAATTAAATTAATTTAAGTATAATTTACAAAATTACCCCTTACCATGTCAATAAAATTGATGGTGTTAAAAAAATTCCTTGTCTTGATAACGGTTCGAAATCTCAGATCCCCTTTTGAAACTCGAAATAATATAAGTATCCATTTGAAAATGATCAATATCACATGATAGTTTTTTGAAGTTTATCAAAAAAAATTAAAGAAACATTGAAAAATTACATGGAAAAAAAATTGTGAAAAAAATAAATATCACGTTCAACATAAGGGAAAGACTATTTTTTGAAGAAAAAATTATGGGAAAGATTATATGGAAAATAAATAAAGAACATAGCCTAATCTCTAGGAATATCATATGATAATTGTAGAAAAAAGTTGAAAGAAAACTAGCATGTCCGTAGTGGTTTGAGAATCATATTTTGAAGAAGTTGCTACTACTAAGTCAAAAACGTGATTGGTGCACTTTTATAGTATAAGAGAGGTAAAATTGGTGGTCAAATATTCTAATTAAAATAGAAATTGGATTTTGAAATCACACTAATTTTGATGGGATTTCATGTAAACATAATCAATTTCATGAATTTCAAATTCCAAATTTCGACTTCCCAAACATAGAGATATGAATTTGCAAATGAATTTCCAAAAAATATCCAGAATTCATTCGGTAAGAGCCCTTAAAATTTAGCTTGTATTTTTCATTTATTCATTGGTGCCGAATAAGCACTTTTAAAATTGAAAATAAATTAAAACAGCTGTGTGTTTCCCTCCATCGTCTCTCAGTTATTTCGGCAAATGTTAAACCCTAATACATATTCGAATGCTCTCTTCACTTAACTCGACTACGAATCGATACTCCTCTTTTACTCTGAACCCCTAATCGTCGCCTATCTTCTCACTCGTCTCTCTCTCTTTACCTATGGTATGTTTTATCGTTTTCAGTTTTGCTTTTTTAATTGATATTCACTTTTCGCACGCTGCTCTAATCTAATTAATTTTGGTTCATGTAGCACTTCTGTGTTAATAACAATAATTGGTGTTTAACGGTGTTGGGAGATGCGATTTAATTGTGGTTTTGTTTATGACTGCTGCAAGTTGTGGTACATCCAAATCAAAGCTTTGGTTTCTGAGTTCCACTGGTTCTATGCACGCGCTGTTATAGTCGGGTTTGCTGAATTTTTTGAACTGTGAAGCAGAGAAATGAAAATAATTATTAGGTGATAGTATCAATTGAACTCTTCAGTAAAGTCTGTATTCTCTGGATGAAAAAATAGGACACCTCGGAGAAGAACCTGACCGGGGATTTGGTCCACACAGTTCGTACTTTCTATCTGTTTAAAGAAACATTGATATGTTTGATTTTTCCAAGTTTAAAATGTAGCAAGACTTAGCCTTGAGAATTTCCATCTCTGTTTCTGTTGTGACATCTTATTTTGATTTGAATGCATTATTCTGTGCTACCGTTGATCATGTCTACTTTGTTGCTTTATTTATAAATCATTAATTTCTCAACTTTGTTTATTAAAATCCAAATGTGATTCTCATTTTTTTATTGCAGCAGAATTCTGAATAATTTGCTGGTGAAACTGCTGATAGCGTTAGCGGTTGCTTTTAACCTGCAATGGGAAAATGATCATCATACTCGAACAAAAATGTAGATACCCTAAACGCGACTGCAATTGAAGGGTTCGGAGATAGTGAAGAGTATATAAAAGATAAAAATCACACCAACATTGCCTTATCAGGTGATGAAAGTAAATGCACTCCAAGGTCGAACCTGCGAAAAAAACGAAGAAGCTTAGAATCCATCGACTCTATGGAGCTAAAAAGAAGACAAACTAACTTATATGACATGGTCCAAATACTATGGGAAGCTTTCGACCGTATAGCAAAGGCAAGGGCTGAAAAGGTTAGCAAGGCACTTATGAAAATGCGAGTTTTGGAGAGAGCAGGCGAGGCTTACTTTGCGGCCGCTATGCATGGTTTAGATAATGAAGTTAAAGCTAGTACGTTCTTCGCGCTTCTTAACGACAATCAGAGGTGGATTTATCTCAGAAAGGTGATTGGGAGTCCTCCTGATGAGTAGTTAAGCTTCATATTAGATGTTGGATCTTTTTTATTTTTGTTATTAGACAGTTCTTTTTATTTATAAATGGAACTTCGTGTTATGTTATGTAATTTGATTGGCTAATGGTTACTCATCTTTTCTTTTATTAGGTGATATACTTTCATCAATTTTTATTATTTATCTTTGTGTCAGAAGATAAAATGTAACTATTGAAAAAATTTTCGAACACTTGTTAAAATTTTATTTTATTAATAGTTATTGCTATAACAAATTTTTTTATATCTATGGTGGAAAATAAATTGCATTCTTTTAAAAAAAAATAGGTAAAATTTAATAAAAAAAATTAAATTGATGCAAAAGAAACATTAATCCCGAAAAATAATGAAAGACGAGGAAATATTGGAAAGCTATACTTTAGTTATAGAAGGACTGGCCCATACAAGCAAGTTTTACAAAATCCTGTTGAGTTTTCCGGTGTTCCAACAAATTTTAAAATTTAATTTCTGGGCAGTTGTCGAGGTACGATTTTCATTTTTGTTTCTATATTCAGTTATTTTTTCATGAAGACCGTATGAATTTCCCAAATAAGTTTCTACAAGTAGTATTAAAGCCTTGCACTCCAGCTGTTTGATGAAATTCCTGAATGGTTAAAATTGATATTCTGTCTTTTAGCTTTTGTTGGATTTGCGCTTCGTCCAGGATATTTCTCTAAATTGTTTTTGTATTATTGAAGCAGTCTATGTTTTTCAGTTTGGTAATCATTCCAAGTTTTAAACTTTACAGATATTCATTGGATCAATCATAATTGTTACTGACTTTGTGAATTGGATTAATAAACAACAAATATTCAGTACTCGAGGATAATGAAGTTGTTTGTTTAAGTTGAGGCTAGTGTTGTTAATTGGTGCATCCTTTTTTCCTCCAGTTTTCTGGAAATATCAATTTGGGGTATAATTTGTAAATTCTATTTGTTGTTAGAGTTGTGCATCTTTTTGTTCATCAGATTGTTTGATCATTAGCCTTCAGAATTCTCATAGTTGTTTAGAACTCAATGATAACATATATGATATAACTTATTACCTAACTATTTTGAAATGTATCCTCGCATATATACTAGAAGAACTCCTAAGATGGAGAATCAAAGCGGTGAACAGAAAAAACAAACATCACCCGCCGTTTCTTCATGTCGGAAGAAGAAGAGCGAAGAGGCTACTTTTCTCAAGGACGTGAAAGATCATATTGACGAATTCATTCACGCATCCATGGATGAACACAAGACTTGCTTTAAAAACACTGTACAAAAGGTTGTTTTTCCCCTTTATATCATACTCTAGCTTAAGTTAGCTTCGTTTTTCATTCGAATTAATTTTGTTGACTTGGAGTCTTTGCTACAATTTCAGATGTTCGGAATGTCAAAGATAGTCGCAGAGAGGAATGCTGAAGCTAAAGAAGTCGAAAGTTCTCTGCCTCTTCGCACTGTTGTGTCTGACTAGAATTATTACATTTTATGAATCGAAACATGTCAGAACCTAATTTGACTATAATATTTGTTATTTGATATTAGCAATGCCGTTAAATCATACTGTAATTTCGATCTCCCAAAAGGATGCATGTATGCTATAATGCTTCACGTTTTAGGACATTTAGAAGGGCATGTTTGGTATTGTAAATACTTCATTTACAAGCTTCTAATAAAAAAAGAATATTTCGGTATTGAACAAAAGATTTTGAATGAAATCGTTTATTAGTATTAATTTGTAGAACTTTTCGGAACATAACGAAGCTAATCTGAAATGCAGCGCCAATCCCAAATTGGCTGGAAGTCTTTAAAATACCTAACTTACAATTTAGTTGTCTATTTTATCTCCATATGTAATAATATGACGTTTTACATTTTCATATATTAATATATATTCAACAAGTTATTATGTATAGTATCTCCAGCCAATTATAGCAAGTCAAGACCACAAAACCACTGCAGTGGCAGCATAATCTATTAGTTACTATGTTCTACATATTACACTAGTTGGTTGATGTGTTTTTTTTTCATTAACTTAATATTTTTTCTCTAAGCCATGTGCTATAATCTATTTGCGCATTTAGTCTATGAAGTATGTATGTTGCTCATTTGATATATTTGTTATGCAATTTGTTACTTTTTATTCATATGTTATACAATTATTATCTATTTGATTCATGTGTTAATAAATCATTGTACAATTTATCTATGTGTTATGCTACTTCTTAACTTTTTTACACACAGTGTTGTACAATTTTTATTAACATTATCACACATAAGGTGTACAAAAGGAAAAAAAGGTAGTAGCTGGCATGTAACTAGATTATTTTCATGGGGAATAAATAATGACAAAAAGTCTGAAAAAAAAAATGTAAAAATTGACAGCAAATCAACAACAACAAGGGAGGTGAAGATCAAGAAAGAAGCTTTTGATAGGGAGAGTTGATAAGAATTGTTTTATTCACTTTTTTATTCTTCACAATTTTCATTTGGGTAAATTACATTTTTTTAGGAAATATTCATTTTGTAAAATTTTTTTGAATATTCCTACGTAAAACCAAAACTATAGTTCCAAACACATCTTTAAAGAAATAAAACAGTCTAATATAAGTATAATTATATAGTTAACATATGAATATAGCCGTGAAGGCATTAGGGATATATTAGTAAATTCACCTCAATTAGTTATTAGTATAAAAGGAAGAGCCTGTTCTTCTTCTACCTATCGAAAATAAATTCAGTTTCATTCTTCTCTTGTAAGCTCTCTGTATTAATCTAGCTTAACAGCTTATCAATGAAAAGTTCTTGATTCTTTTCTTTCTCTCTCTCTCTCTCGTGATTTATTTATCAAAAATTTGACATGGTATCAGAGCTACGGACTGGCTTAAAGAATGGATCAACCAAGAAAGAACCATGTCGTTGCACCTTCTCCATAAACCATAAACCTAATCTGTAACAACAGGCCTTTGTATAGTCCCATCTACAAATTCCAGTTTGTTGTTAGATGCTAGTGCCATGGTCATGTTGCGAGCCCAAGAATGATAGTTTCCCCTATCAAGAAGAGGGGTTACAAGCACCAAAGATGGATTTTCCCCGGGGTGAAGATAATATGGTGAGTTTTCGTCTATGCGACTTAGGTTTCTGTTTGCCATTTGAAAAAAATATGGAGAAACGGAACAAAAACAACGAAAAACTGAACAGAGAAAGATGATCGAAAAGGAAAAAAAAAATTTGTTTAGAAATCAGTTGAAAAATTTTACATTATGATTAGAAATCAGTTTAATAAATCTATTAAAGTTATTAGAACTGATAATGGGCCTAAATTCAACAATCATAGTTTTTACTCGAAATATGGAGTTTTGCATAAAAAATCTTCTGTTGAGACACCTCAACAGAATGGCTTAGTAGAAAGAAAAAATCAGCACATCATGAATGTAGCTATATGTTTAAAATTACAGAGTAGGTTGCCTTCTACCTTTTGGTGTTATTTTATTGCTCATGCTGTGCATCTAATCAGTAGAACTCCTACACCCTTATTAAAGGATATTAATCCATATGAGAAGTCACTAGTGCAGAAAGGGCCTGTAGGGTCGCACTTTTTGGGAGGTATCTACAAGAAACCGTTTGCATTGAGCATTAAAAAACACGGAGGTGGTTATTACGGACGGTTGTTACGTAACAACCGTCCGGATTACATATGAAAGTATTACGGACGGTTGTTAAAAACAAACCGTCCGTAATACATGCCTC
>CATIWQ010094036.1:0-11140 GCA_949673415.1 Euphorbia schlechtendalii | reverse complement strand
ATATATATATATATATCTATATATAAATTGTATATCGGTTCAAAATAGAACCGAATCGAAACCGAACCAAAATTTTTCGGTTCAGTTCAACCTAACCGAATTTATGATTCTCATATTTCCCTCTAAACGATTCGATTTCGGTTCGATTTTGTTCACCCCTAACTGAACCTAATGTATTATACTTGTTTTTCACCGTATTCATTTTGGTCAAATGAAATAGAAGTCAACAAGAAATACTATATTTAACTTCAGAAAATGTCACTATCAAAATTATAAAATTGAATTCATAAAAAAATATAAAATTGATGCACAATTACTTTCTCCATTTTTTTCGTCATTTTCATATTCTTTTTTATTAAAATCAATAATTTTATTATATTTGCAAAATAATTTATTTTTTCTTTATACTTTATAAATTTATTTCCTTTTAATTATCAACTTATAATTTCATTCATACCTAATTCATCTCATAGTTAAGACAGGGCCGTAAATATAAAAAATGGTAGAATTATATTAAAAATTTAAATTAAACAACTAAAAATGAAAAAAAAAAAACAGAAAAACAAATAAGCGCAATTGATTTTTTTTTTTTTTTTGGCTCATTTAACAACTACGGAAAATACAATATTAAAAATAAACCTCAATTATAGGTTTGTTTGATATTATTGATTATGATAAGTTTTATTCTCTAAATTGATTACTATATATCATGTGGATAGAGTTGAAACTGTTATATTTGTACATTGTCAAGGTTCAAACCCTTGATGACCAGATCCTAGAGGACCTGTATCATGTCATGGAACCATAGCATCTGATAACCACTCTTGGTTTGGTATGGATAGAATTCCAAACAAGCTTGTTCCTTGCAAAGCATAGCATCCACGTCAGATAACAAACCTGCTGCAAAAACATTAAAGACTTGCATCTCAAGGCACTCATCAAATAACTCTTTCACATCAACCAGGAGGAATAACTATAGATTTCTATCAAATAAACCCCACACATGACGACCAAAAGTGGACTCAAATAAAACATGAGACCGATTCATTACCAAGCAAATAAATTGGGCAACTACTACCCTCCACCACCTGACGTTGGACCAGATTTACTTTGACCGGTAAAATGTCCATAAATAAAAGATTCTAGATGAAGCCGAATGTTCCATAACATATTCCACCTAATAAATGTGACATGGGAAGATCAGAATTACGTATACAGGGCAAGATTCTATAAGCCCTCTTGACTGTGTAAAAGCTGTTCGGCTCACGAGGCGAAAGCGGAGAATCTGCCCTATCAAACCGCGGTGGTGGGGTGCGCACAATCAACCTGAATAATAACTATTATTATTATTATTGTAGTTATAATATTTCTTGATAAAATAATAATCATAAAACCTAATGCGATAATTATAATATTAATTAATAATTAGTAATAATAAATAATAACCGATTATAACAATATTTTATAATCATGATTACTACAATAACACCAAACAATGATTATTATAATTATAATAGTTATTTAATTTTGATAATTATTATTATTATTATTAACTATTAATATTATTAATTGTACTATTATAGCTAATCAAATTTTTTTAAGATTTTAGAAAAACTTCAAAATAACACTTCAAGATTCCAATGCAAACTTTTTAAAAACTTTATCTATTTTACCTTTATTTAATGCACATTGAAAATGATAAAATAAATAAAACATCCAATCAACTTTCAAATTAACAAAAGTAATGGGATAAATAAGTATTTTTATTGCTTTAATTAATATCATCTTGGTATTGATAAACAACCTAAAAACGACAGTTATTTTAAAATGAAAGGTACTAATTTTTCAAGAAACCCGGGACAAATCATAGTCAATAATATATAGACCTGAAATAAAAAAACAGGCCTTCTTTAAATCAATTTAAGGTCAAGTTGAAATTATTTTCCAATTAGTTCAATCCTGTAATATCATAAATTCACAATAAAAAAAAAGTTAATGGAATAAATTTTAAAATATCAGTTTTACTTTTGCAGAGGGCCTTCTTGAAGGGCGATGTATACTGCGTAATTAGAGCAGCTTTTCTACGCTTGCTTTTGCCTTTTGTTCTGAGAAAATGGAATCCAATATCAAAGCATACACGTCATCCTTGTTTCTAATTTGGCCCTTTTATCAAGGACAAGGGCTCAATCAAAATCTATGTGATAAAAAACATCCATATTACATATACAACGTAACAAGCTCTTCACATCAAGCTTGTAACTCCAGTCTCTTAAGTTAACAACATAGAGTCTTAACGTAACCGATAATACAGCATAGATTGTTAGTGTCTCACGGACATGAACTTCAAATAAAACAGAAGAAAAGAAACAAAGAAACAAACTAAAAGCATTTAATGAAAATTACTTCCATAGCTTGATATACTTATCATGACTAGCGGAAGCAACTACTCCCGTGGCAGGTGACACTGCCAAAGCTGCGATTAGTCCTTCATGAGCTGAAAGCGTCATTGTCTTGTTCTCAGTCATGTTCCACAGCTCTAACGACTGCACCACACACCCACTACCAAAAATTACTAGACTAGCTTGTGATTTTTTCGGAAACCTTTCCTAGTTGAGACAACAAACGAACAATATATCTAGGCTGTATGCATGGTGGACCTGGGCCCGCGAGGGCAGTCCATGCATTTGGACAAACTAATAGGTGAATAAGCCGAGCCTAACCTAAACTAGCCCGAGCCTAGTATACCAGGGGCTGAAATAGTAATTAACATATTAAAAATATAATATTTTTATTTTATGTAATATCAGTAAAAAACATTATATGGTAGAAAATTTTAAATTTTTTAGTAAAAGCATCTAAAGTTAAAATAGTGTCATATATTACAAATTTATTTGCAATTAGTTTGTTACAAGCATGGTTTTGAAAACTGGACCGAACCGGAACCAGCCACCGGTTCATGTTCTGTCAAAAACCGGACGTTGACCGGTTGAACCAGAAACCGGTTACTCCAACCGACCGGTTCACTTATTCTTGTCAAAAAGAATGTTTTTTAAATTTTTTGCAATAAGCAAGAATCGAACTCAGGACTTTCAACTTGTCATCCATTATACCTACCACTCAACTACAACACTTATTTGATATACAATTGTATTATATTTCTTTTAAAATATTTATATAAAAATTTTACTTAATTTTAAATTACGTATTTACTTTATTTATTTAATGTATTGTGTAAATAAATTCATCATATCTTATTTAAGTAATATTTTTTCAATTTTTAGAAAATCTGATTCGACCACCGATTTAATCCGGTTGGATCTTAAATCCATGAACCACCTTCTTCACGGGTTCGATGACCGGTCCGGTTCTGAAAACCAAGGTTACAAGCATATTTCATATTCAATATTATAAATTTTTATTAAAAAATTATTTGAATATGATAAAAGGGCCAGCACAAGCATGCCTTTTGATTCTTTTATAGGTTGGGCCGGGCCTGGGCTACTAATTTTTATCCAGGCCATGCCCAATTGCACGGAAAATTTACTTGCCTGGTAGCAACCGATGACTAGCAAAGACTGATAAGTAGGATGGAAAACGCAGGAGTGGAATTTGTTGCCGTTACAGCTCAAGTCATGAACACATTCCCCCTCACCGCCCGATCCAAGTCTCCACACTCTCACGGAATCCTCGCTCACCGATGCCAGGTAGTCTCCGGTAGGATCCCAACACACCGAGTGAATCGGCTTCGTATGTCCCTGAATTTTGCGATTAAGTTAACCATGAAGAAGCAACATAGATGTTAGAAAACAAAAAATCAAACATTAAAACTAACCTGTAGTGAATGCCGGCAAGCTTGTGTCTCGGCATCTAGTATGGACACAACATTCTCAGCAGCGGCAGCAAGATACCTTCCAACACGGGGCTGAAATCTCATCTGGGCCGTCCCGCCCTAATTTTATTGAAAAGACATAGTAATCTCGATATTAGAACATCGAATATGGACTAAAAGAGGCTCTGTTCTTTTCAACTTATTTGCAAGTGTACTGAAATGCAATGCCATTAATTCAGTGTAAATTTATAGGTATGCAGTACTTATCATAGTAGTCAAGGCGGCGAGGCGCACCTTTATACTATGGTACTTTTAAGCATTAACTTGAACTGAATTGGCTAATGAATAAGTAGGTCGAAAAGAAGAGAACCACAATCTACCTTGAAAATCCTTGAACAGCTACCGTTTTTAATACTCCAGTAACGTATTTCACCATCCGAATCACATGAGCAGATGAGGTCTTCCTTAGTTGGATGAAAATCAAGCGACATGACAGAAGCCAAGTGTCCAGTGAAAGTACGCAATGAGTAGCCATGCTGCAAAACAAATCCAATAAAAAAAGGAATTTATTAGGTTCAGATATTCTAAGTTTGACAGAAGACAAGAAGAAATAAAGTCAACTAACATTGTCGGCATCCCAAACCCGGACTGTTTTGTCGAAAGAGGAAGTTGCAAGGCGTGGCATGCTTGGACTGAAACGAACATCTGTTATCAACGATGAATGCTCCTCGAGGGTAGTTTTTTGCTTTAAATTATCCGTATACCACAACGCAGCCTATATAGTTAAGTGTACATCAAATAAGGACACAAATCTTCGAAAAAGACAACAATCGTAAGAAATTTTCATTTTTGCTCTATGCTTCAGAAATTTTCGCACTTGCCTTTTTATCGTGGCCACCACTAGCAAGTAATTTTCCATCTGAGGAGAAGTGGCAACAGATTACTTTGCTTGTGCTTGCTCTAACAGAACTTAGTTCGGTGAACGAGAACCCTGAGATCAATTACGAGCTCAATGCTTAAACCGATATTTCCAAAGTATTGAATAAAGCTCAAGAAAATTAATCATCAGTTGCGCACCTTTGCTGACATCCATACGAGGAACTGCATCTCGAGGATCATTATCATCATGAGATAAAAAAGAATCAACGTTATCCTCGAGCGATCCATCCTCCACGAAACGATCCATATCAGTCTGCAAATCAAGATCTTTATCATCCCACTGCCAAAACGCGAATGGCAATGAGAATACCACACTACCAAGGAATTCTCAGAAAGGAAGAAAATAAAAAATTAGCACTCACCAACTGGTTAGCAGGAGATGTAAGAGTGGCTGAGCCATCAGTTCCGAACATGACTAGAGGCTTGGAAGAACCGCCAGTAAGTGGCAAAGTCGGCATTGAGATCACATCTCCAGGAGTATGAGTCGAAGGTGTAGAAGGTGCTGAACCTGCAGATGGCCCTGCTGTATTTGCCGTGCCCGAGCTATTGGCAGGACCTGAAGACGACACTGGCTGTTTCCTCTTCCTACCTGTCTGGTTTTTCGATACCTTGAATTGGAACAAGGAGAGAACAAAACCGTGTTAAGAATCTTGTAAATAATTGTTTAGGCCCAATGCATCAGTAGGTACCCGAACTTGCCCCAAAAATCCACATGCGTTAAACTTTCCGAATGACCCCGTAGCTCACTCAATTATCAAATTGCACCACTTTGCTTTTCTGAAGGCCACGTGTCAGCTTCAGACTGGAGAAGAAAGTCAAAAAAATACCATCTTTCTCAAAAAAAAGTCGAACCAACCAAAAGTTAACATGTGGAGTTCTAAAAGTTGAGGGAGCTAAGGGGTCACTCTGAATGTTCAGGGGGGAGTATGTTTTTTTGGGGACAAGTTTGGATACCTACCGATGCGTTAAGCCAATATTTGAAAAATGACGCAACTTTAAGAAGAGACCTGATCGTTTCCTCGAAATGAGTTGGACATGCTAGCATCGAGAGTGACACTACCGCCTCCCATCTTATCTTGTTGATGAAGACTGTGATTTGAATTTTGAGATTGCTGACTCGAAAGAGCGTGCTGCTGAAGCTGCTGATGTTGTGCATTGCTGTTCTGCTGCTGCTGCTGTTGTTGTTGCTGCTGATGTATATGAGCCATTTTCAACTACACGAAACCGAATAAACTCAAAGTCAAGGGAAACCAAGCATTCACATCAAACAAAAACTGACTGGCAAATTGACGAAACTTTTGAACCTTAATCAGCATATCAGTGTCGCGTCGAGGTAAGAGGGGACCGCCAGCTTGTAAAGGCGACCCAACATCTGGAACTACATCACCGACAGAGTTTGTAAGCCCATCTTTCCCGAGCCCCATATTTCGGTTGTTCCAGAGCATTCTCAGTCTTCGATTCTCGTCAGTAGCTGATGGCGATGTTAAATTTTGCTGTGCAAGCATAAGTTGTTGTTGGTGTTGCGGGGTTAGCATTGAAAGGTTGTGAAAGGACTGAGGCGCTTGGATGAACGGTTTTTGTTGTTGAAGAAGACCAGAGCGAAGCTGATCTAGTCCCTAGCATGGGAGTTTACAAGTTAAACCGAATACTATGAGCCTAAGTTTTATAGTAAAAGCATTACTTATATGGATGACAGAATACTTACATGGAGAGGCCATCCTTTTAATGTTAGATTGTTACCGCCTTGATTTGACCCTGAAATAGTATATTGTTTGCCAAGTAAATCACTAAACCGCAAGAACACATAGAAGTCAAAATGTAAAACATTGAAAAAAAAAATTTGTGTTTCTACAAGTCAAGGATTCGTAAAAAGTAAAGGCGTAAAGTATCACCAAGAAACCTACTGGCCCCCTGAACTTTCAAAGTGACGTCGTAGCTCCCTCAACTTTCAAAAAGTACACTACTTTGCCCACCTAAACGCCACGTGTCTTCAGATACTGGTTAGTTTGACTTTTCAAAGACGACATTTTTTTGATTTTCTCTCCAATCAAAAACTGACACGTGGCATTCAGAGAACAAACTGGCACACATTTTGAAAGTTGTGAGGCGTCAAGGTCACTTTGAAAGTTCAAGGGAGGCAATATGTTTTTTTGGGATAAGTCCCAGTACCTAGTAATGCATTAGGCAAAAAATAAAATTCAAGACCCCCCTATTACCAGGAATCCCTATCAATGATGCCTCTGGACCAGCAGCTCTGGGATTTAGCACCGGGTTGATCTCAGGCTTTATGTCCTAATCATGAAGAAAGTAAGAACAAAATAAATGACACGAGTCGTAAATAAAAGTGCAATGACTTTCGAGAAACCATACTGGTGTTGACCCTGTAAGTTGTTGATTCCTAGCCTGAACTTGTGGCGACATTCCACCAGCAGCACCATGCAAAACTTGCCTAAACAAAGTTACGTTAAAACTGATCGAAAAAGACACTCAGTTAATAATAAAAAGAAAAAGAATCAAGGAAGTAAAAGGCACCCTGAAGGCTGTGCAGTCGCGGCAGACTTCAATATGGAGGAATGATTTGGATCCATAATCTGGCCTACATTATCCCCAAACCTTTGCTGTAACAAGTGACAACAACTTATTAGACTCAACCTACCTTCAACACATATAAATGTTTCAAGCCAAGAGAATTAGGCCAATCCACCTTCATGGCTGCATCATCCAAGGAATCTCTTTGAATCGGTAACTTTAATCTATCCTCGTACATTTTTGTTGCCAGTGCATTTGTTGTACCATTTAAGAGGTGGCCACTATCTCTTCGCTGCTGCTGCTGCTGGGCTGACTGCTGCGGTTGTTGCTGCTGGGAAGGCTGTTGTTGCGGCTGCTGCTGCTGTTGTTGCTGTTGCTGTTGCTGTTGTTGCTGCTGTTGTTGTTGCTGTTGCTGCTGCTGCTGTTGTTGTTGTTGTTGTTGTTGCTGCTGTTGTTGAACATGTCTTTGCAACAAGAGTTGTTGCATCTGCATCTGTTGTTGTTGTTGCTGCTGGTGTTGTTGAAGTTGCGGCGGTTGATTTTGCTGCTGTTGTTCCCGTGCTTTAATTATCTGTGTCTGAGAGTTTAAATATCCCATGTTAATGTGGGAGTTGGAGTTATTTCTTTGGCGTTTTCGGGGAATGTATCAATTTGCTGTATCAAGATGTTTAAAAGAGGAATTTAATCATTTATAAAAAATTTTCTATCTCAGCCTTGAAAAAGACAAAGAAAAAGGGGGGTTAGATGCTTGTCGCTTAGTCATCCTTAAATTTGAGGCCAGCGAATAGTTAAAGGGCATAACCGTTTTAAGAATTTCCTATAACATTGCAATAAATGAATAAATTATACTAAAAATCACGAAGCACTGATCTCGTCCTTCACCTTATATTCATTTCGAGAAGGAAGATTTGTTAAATACCAAGATAAATCACCAGAATGTTTGACAAGGGATGCTAGGTTCTTTTATCATCATTATCATACATAATCACACAAATTTGCTTACTCTATCGGGTCATAAATCAAAGATAACAAAAACAATGTAAAAGAAGTGAAAACAAACCTCGATATAAGAAGCAGCTACCTCCGAGTGCTTCTCATTAGTTCTAGCAATAAATATATCCCAGAAAACTGACCACCATTCAAACAGAAAACCGCCAGGAGCATCAATGGCTGGAAATCAGAATCCTGACACTTAAATCACTCGATCGAACAAAAAAGACAAATAATAGCAGAAAAAACAACAATAAACATTATAGTCCAAATAGGCATATCTTTTTCTACTCGATCGATTTTTTCGAGCGCCTACCTACAGGATCCGATGATACTTTTCCTTCAGCTTGAAAAGCCTGAGCTGAAGCCTTCAAGTCTCGCTTTACTAGATAATCATAAATGTAAACATCCAACCTGGTTTTGTTCAGTTGAGATTATTATTTAAGAAATATCATAGAAGAGGAAAAGAACAAAACAGCCAACTTATAAAAAATTGCTAATATAGCAGGAACTGGACAACTCCCAACAAAAACATACTCTAAACAAGAGAAAACTACCAAAAAAAATCTTTGTTTAATGTGCACAAATATAAACCCTAGAACAACAATGTGTTTACTCCTCAGAAAACAGCTGAAAGAACATAACTTTAGTCAAATACCTAAAAGAAGCTGTAAAACCCAGACAAATTAAGGCAACCCAAATCACAAATCAAGAGAATAACAAAGAAAAACCAAAATACCCATGTAGAAAACTGCAAAACGTAGAAAAAAATGAATACAAGGATACAGAACTTACATTTTATCAGCTTCCCAGTTTGTTTGAGACATGTTGCTGAATCAAGAAGCTCAAATAAACACTTCACAAATACCTCTCAATATGCAACCGAAAAATGACCATATCCCCAAAATTTAACCTAGAACAGTACTGAACCCCAAAAGGGCAGAGAGAGATTGAGTTAGAGAGGAAGATATGCATAATCCATGTGAAGGATTAGAAGCTTTAACGGATTTTTGCAATCTTAACTAATACAAATTAAGAAAGAAGGTAAAATGTGTCTTAAATGGTTACAAATTAAGGAAAAAAACTAGAAAAAGAAACAAGGATAGAGATGTACCTGCAAAACCCAAACTTTTAATCCTTCTTTCACAATTACTTTTATAAAAAAATTTTGAACTTTTTAAGCAAAAAAATTGACAAGAATTTTTGTTTCTGTAAGCTTTGCTAGATTGAGTTGCTGTTTGCAGATATCATAATTGCTTAGGTTCTGTAAATTTACGATAAAACCCCCTCTATTTATGTCAAATTTTAGTCTATGCCACTAGTACATTCTCACTTTGGATCTGAATGACAAAATTACCCTTGTGTTTTAGGCGGTTTTAAATTAAACGGGATCTTTTGCATGAAGGGTTTAATGTAAATGTATGCTCCTGTTTTTATGATGCTTTTTCTCTGCAGAGACATGTAGGTTATCGTATTAACAAATAAACCCCCAAACTTAGCATTTCTGCAACTGGATCCCAGTATTTAACTTTCTTCCTGCAGGAAGTATTGAAAATCACTGTTTTAAAAATCCCCACCTAGATCCGCCTAGGCCCCACCTAGACGCTATTTTGAGGGTCGCCGCTTAGCTACGCCTAGCGCCTAAACCCTGTCAACTAGCGCCTAAATCCGCCTGGGCCCCGATTAATCCCCGCATAGACCCCGATTCATCTTCGACCGCCCGACTAGAGCCTAGCGCTTTTCAAAACACTGTTGAAAACTAAAAATTTGGCAATTTTCGATGGGTAATCTAATTTGGGAAAACCATCACTAATTTTGAATTGAAATTGTCAATTTTGTCCTTTGACTATTTATTCAATTCTTGTTTTTATATTTGTTGAAATTGTTGATGTGCCCTAATTCCAAAGACATTGGTTCATGCAGTGTCACATTATAAAAGTAATAATTTACTGATTTATACCTTGTGCTATAATATGAGTAGAGTATCCATTGATTGATAATCATAAATGTCTCAAATCTGTTTTACTCATGGGAATCAATGAAACGAAAGACTTGTATGTTAGATGATCTATAGCAATATAGTTGCTATGTCACTTGGTGATGTAGATCATGAACATGGGCACATGTTGAAAACATGGAGCTGCACCGATCCACATAGCAAAGTCACATGGTTGTATGTCATAGACAATTTGCTGAGTAAGTCTCAGTTGTCCTCGGACTTGATTTCTACTTATTACGGATGTGGAATTAAGTTTGCTGTAGTATATTACTAACGAGTTCTTAACTATTGGATTACAAGTACTGGTATGTTCGGTATATTTCATGACCACATTAGTAGTAGTGTTGAAGTGATAGGATTGCCCTTTGATTTGATATATCGAAATGAATCATCGGTCATTTGATGAATAAAAGTGATAAGGACGTTCAATAAGTCATTGAATTATTTTATCATTTTATTCTTGGTTAAGAAATACGATGAACTGCATAAGGGTTGACAAGCACCATGAATCTTGTTCATCATATTGATGTCAGCTGGCAAAGAACCTTGTAAGATAACTACTGGGTTCAGTATCTTTAATAGACGGCTGTATTTTGTCCCAATTAGGAGCTATAATGGTTTGCTAGAATCCGGTTACAGTCTATGGGTGAATCCAATTGCCAACATATAGACAGAATCAAAGGATCGTGGGCTTAGAACTACTGATTTGGGATTTCTTGTACATGCAATGTTACAAGACTTGATGAAGAATCGATTATTAATTAATTGACATGTCAAGTCAATGTAATTGAATAATCTAACTCCAAGTAATTTAGTTAATGGTATAATATAATGTATTTTATGTTATTCATTAA
>CATIWQ010094033.1:0-20864 GCA_949673415.1 Euphorbia schlechtendalii | reverse complement strand
TAACATTCTAATTCTTACCATTCAAAATCCCTAATATATGTTCTTCGTCTTCTTCAAAACTTCATCTCTATTCTAAATATTTTCTTCAATTAATCATAATATTGTATCGATTATTGCCCGTCATTTTCATTTTCTTGTTCTTGAAACCAATATTTTTACGAGGGGGTAAATTAACGTGTTTTAGACAAGTATAGGGAATTATCTGTCACATTTCAAAATTTAGGATGGCAACAGCTCTTTTTTAACAAGAGATGCATTAAGCCTAAATATAATATCTTTTTACCATAATTGGTATTTTATGTTTGAGTTTGATTTTCTTCCTATAATTTCTATACTTTATTTGTCCATATAAATGACAAGGTATTATATATTGGTTCGTCAAGTCTGAAAGCCCATAATAAGTAAATGTATCGATATAACGTTTCAACGTCATCTTAGGTGAGTAATACCGGCCTCATTATTAAATACATAAATATCTAAAACAAGATGATACACACATAACTAGATATAAAATTACTTATAAGTTATAACTAGACAACTGATTTAACCATTCGAGTGATTATGCTGAAAAACTATCCAACCGACCTAGTAAAAAGTTGACGAACTCTGAACCTGACTAAAGGGTAAATAGGCACAAAAATTTTAAGACACGGAGCAAGATAAGAAAAGGCGATGATGTAATTGTAATATAGTGCAAGGCCAACCAAAAATTATATAGGAATCGCTTAAAGATCGCATAAATAACTTGTGTTCCAAAAATTATTAAAATAATATAAAATAATAGCATAAAATAGTTATAAAATAATTATTTTAATTAAAATTACGCATAAATGATACGTGTTCTATTATCAATTAAAATAATAGAAAGTAATAGCATAAAATAGTTATATAGAAC
This sequence comes from Euphorbia schlechtendalii, assembly GCA_949673415.1. Taxonomy (NCBI): domain Eukaryota; kingdom Viridiplantae; phylum Streptophyta; class Magnoliopsida; order Malpighiales; family Euphorbiaceae; genus Euphorbia; species Euphorbia schlechtendalii. The sequence continues at coordinate 19,969 of CATIWQ010094033.1, read as the reverse complement.
ACGTGTCATTCATGCGGTAAAAAGATCTTTATAACCCGGTTGTTATTATCAACTAGACCTGTTCGTCGGGCGGGCCGGGCCGGGTTCGGGCCAAGCTTGGCGGGCTTTTTGCAAAAAAGGTTAACCCAAGCCCGGCCAAAGCCCGTACTTTAGAACTTCGGGCTCGGGCCGGGCTCAGGCCGGGCTAACAAGGTCATTCCTAAGCCCGGCCCAAGCCCATGAATATTTTATTTGTTATTAATTTTTTTATTAAATTAATAGAAAAAATATAAAAAAGTTAAAATATGTTTAAATTTTAAATGGATTATTTTATCTTATAATTTGGTTTTTTACTAAACCGAACCGGACCGAACCGAAATATTTAGGTTCGGTCCGGACCGAACCGAATTCTATTCAGTTCGGTATTTAGTTCCTAAAATTTTAATTATTTGGTTATTGGTTTATTTGGTTTGGTTCGGTTCTTGGACTGAACCGACCAATGCTCACCCCTAACACGGAGCAAGATAAGAAAAGGCGAAGACGTAATTGTAATATAGTGTAAGGCCAACCAAAAATTATATAGGAATCGCTTAAAGATCCTTATCTTGCATAAATAACTTGTGTTCCAAAAATTATTAAAATAATATAAAATAATAGCATAAAGTAGTTATAAAATAATTATTTTAATTAAAATTACGCATAAATGATACGTGTTCTATTATCAATTAAAATAATAGAAAATAATAGCATAAAGTAATTATATGGAACACGTGTCATTCATGCGGTAAAAATGTCTTTGGAATACGGATCTTAGTATCAACACATGTTACTGTATTAAGAAGCCATTAGGATGTTGACACGTGTCAGAGAGCCAAATCTTAACCAGCCACGGTGACTCAATATAATGCGCCGTTTCGAGGGACGAAAGATGCTATCTAGTTCCTCATCTCCTCTCAGAATTCAATTTGGGCAAAAACCCTAAACCCAGAAAGCTTTGGTAAATCCGATTTTATCCTATTTTTTTGTCTTCTCCATAGTATTTCCTTTACAAATATCCATCTTTACCCATTTTATGCTCAAAGTTATTAATTTCCTTCTGGGGTTCTCTTATTTCGTTCTTTGTTTTCTACTTTTCACTGCCAATTGATTATTTGTGTATCTTTTTTTCATATATTGTTTGGAGGTGCTTTGTATCTTATTTGTGTTTAATTCTCTGTTCTGGTTGTATCAGTACCTGCATTTTTTGCATTTGGGTTTAATTTCAATAATGCCAAACTGTCCATCATCTGTTAATAGATGAAATTAACGCCATCCGTAGTTTGTAATTTGCTTAAACACTATATTAGCATAATAACGAAGCAGATTATTTTTGGAGAAACAAATGGCTTGAAATAACTTACTCCCTGCTTCCTTGATTTGAACTGCAAATTATGTTACATAATTTTGGTTGCTTCCTTCATTGTGTAAAGTCTGTACATGGTCTTTGTTGATATGTAAAACTTTATCGGTGGAACAACTTATTCGTTCGACTTTTGCCGTTTTGAATTTGTTATGTCATACAAGCACTTTTAGTTGATTTAAAGTCAATGTCTTGTGGTACTTTATCTTTTTTTTTTTGTGTTTTTCTGGTAAATAATTCCAGAATATGATGAATTTTTTAATGCTTTTTTGAGTATTTGCAGATGAATAGGGAGAGGCTTATGAAGATGGCTGGTGCAGTTCGCACCGGTGGAAAGGGTAGTATGAGAAGGTGGGAATCCTTTTCCCATGATATTTGGTTAATTTATTATCGGAAAATCGACTATAATCCTTGAAAAATTCTTTTTTTCTCCCTTTACACTTCAGTTCGTGATATTTTTCTACTCTCGCATTCATTATGGTTGTAATTCAACGTTTAAAATTGCTATTTTTGCAGAAAGAAGAAAGCTGTCCACAAGACTACAACTACGGACGACAAGAAGCTTCAGAGCACCCTTAAAAGAATAGGAGTCAACGCTATTCCCGCAATCGAAGAAGTCAACATTTTCAAGGACGATGTCGTCATCCAGTTCGTCAACCCCAAAGGTGAAGAATCAATCCCGCTTCACAACATTCGTGAATTTCGTAACTTGTTTATCAATCCAATCATCTTACCTATTTATGTATTTTTTTTTTCAGTTCAAGCATCCATCGCAGCAAATACATGGGTTGTTAGTGGCACTCCACAGAACAAAAGTATGTGTTTGTCTTAATAACCGATCAGGGAAATTATCAATTTTGTTCTCGGTTTGGTTCACTATTTACAAAAATATATTCTTAAGAATTCATTTTACAATTTTATGTCTTTTATGCTCCGATTTTACATCTTTATGCTCTGGTATATATCTGTTATATATCTATTATATGTACACGTATTGTATACTTGTTATATGGCTACTATATATACTATTATATACATGTTATATATCTACTGTATATTCCTGTTTGTTATCTCCTTCACCTGAACTGTTTTAACACATCTTATATATACCTATTATTTATCTAGAACGTAAAAAAGAAAATTTGAAACAGTTTTTACATAATAATGTAAAATTGAATCTTGAGGGGGATTTTTTTTGTAATCTGATAAAAGTTTGGGTGAAATTTATATATTGTTCTTTATGCATTTACCTGAAAACCCCTGACTATTATCATCGATGTGGATATATTGCTAATATGTACTCTGTTATTTTTCTCTGCAGAATTACAAGATATTCTACCACATGTTCTCTCTCAATTGGGTATGAATTTTCCCATTTTTGCTAATCCGATCCATTTTCCAAAACGGTATTCAATGACCGATCCTTGGTCGTAAACTTGTAGGCCCGGATAACTTGGAAAACCTGAAGAAATTGGCGGAGCAGATCCAAAAGCAGGCACCGAATGCCGGTTCTGCTGCAGAGGATGACGATGATGAGGTTCCGGAACTTGTGGCTGGCGAGACTTTTGAAGCCGCTGCTGCTGACGAGGACGGTAAGGCCGCGTCGTAGTTCGATAGACTACATAGTTTCGTCTGTGAAGCAGTTTTCATAGTTTTGCTTTATCTGTATCTCTTATTGTCGCTCAATGATTGTTTGATGTTTTGATCTGAATTTATGCTTTCGAAGAAATTTATGATCGGTTATTGTCTACATAATTCTTCTACAAAAAAAGTAGGTTGAGATTCTTAGTTGAGGTCTTACATTGGTTTTCACTTTCTGGGTAGTAACTTTGTTAGATTTTTTAATTCGATTTTATGAATGTTGACGTTATGGGTTTCGATTTATTGGGTTGGCCTGAAAGTTTGGATCTTTCATCAACGAACTTGATGGTTTTGTATATGCTAATTTAACTTGCAAGAACTTGCCAACTTTTCTTCTCTGTTTTGTTTATCGCGAGCATTTTGCTTACGAAAATTAGTTTAAACATCCAAGAATAACATGTCTCGAGTACAAAGCTCGGCTAGTGTCACACCGTGATCAATTATAGAGCGAAAATGATGATATACCAAGTAAATGTCTTGTAAACAGTTTCGGAATCTACTATTTCCAGCGATATTAACAATTATAACTGTTTGATTAACATTATTTTACTGGCTAAGGTTCAGTGTTTTAGAAGCAGAAGGCGATAATTTTAACGTGGTTCATGCTATCCTTTTTTTTCCCTATGAGTTCAATTTTCTTTAATTATTTGGAGCTTATTTAGCAGTTTATCATTATGCGAACCAAGCTATTAGCTATGGCAGCGGGCTCTTCAACAATTTTGCCCACATTTGATTTTAACTGTATTATTATCTGATTTGATTTGATAAACATATTTTTGTTATGAAAATTTTTATTCATTTCAAAAACATAAAGTTATTAAAATGAACAAAAGTATCAAAGACAATATAACCACAACAACAAAACATTATGTAAGATGGCAATGGATCTTGGGCTTGGTTCGGATCCGTAGATCCAGATCCGTTATTTACGATATGAATTTTATTTTTATAGATCCGTCGTATCCGGGTCCAAGAAAACGGATACGGATTCGGTACTGGATTTTACAATGAAACCGGGACTCATAATTAAAGATTAATTGCACATTTTTAATTTATTATTTTCCTCGAATTTATTGGATAATTAATATTATTTGAGATCCATGTAATTCCGATTACATGAACATAAGTAAATAGGGTAAAAGTATTTAATTAAGATTTAGATATTTATTAAATGGATCTGTTGGATGTAGATTCTAAAATTATAGATCCAAGTACATTCAAACGGATCCGAACCGGAACCGCCCCGTTTCCACCCCTAGAAACAACTAAGTTAAACGGGTTTGGGCCTGTGGGCCAAGCATGCTGCAACTAGGCACAGTGATTCGATATAAACACAGTCGGCGCCGTTTAGTGGGAAGAAAGAAGCCATCTTGTTGCTCATCTCCTCGCAGAAATCAAATTGGGCAAAAACCCTAAACCCACAAACCTAAGGTGAATCCGATCTTATCCTTTTATTTGTCTTCTACACTGTATTTCCTTTGCAAGCATCGATCTTTTACCCATTTGATGCTCAGAGTTGTGAATTTGTTTTTGGGGTATTCTATGTTTTCTACTTTCCACTGCTAATTGATTTTTTTGGGCATCTTTTCTTTTTGTAACTTATATGTGAATGATTTTCTGTTCTGTCTGTTTTACATTTTTTGTAATGGTTTTAACTTTAGTTACGCTAACTTGTCTCTCATCTGTTTATAGCTACTATAGACGCCACCCGAAATTTGTATTTTGGCTTTCTTTTGTTTAAACAGTATATTCACACAGTAGTTGCAGTGCTTTGTTCATATTGTGAGCTGTGGGAGGTGATGTATTTTACAGAAATGGATTGGAATAACTTAACGCCTACTTCCCTGAAATTTGAGCTGCAAGAAATTAAAGCATATAATAATAGTTCGGTTTGAACTGCACATTATGTTGTTACATGATTTTGGCTGCTTCCTTTATTGTGTTACATTATCGTTGTTGCTATGGAGTAGTTGTAACGTCTTTGCTAGACCCTTTTTTTTTCTTGTAAATTCTATCATACAAGCACTTCTATTTGATTGGAATTTTGAAGTCAACTTCTTCTGGTATTTTATCTTTATTATTGTTTTATTCCGTAAATATTACTCTGTTATTTTTTTATACAGTTCGTTGTAGTTGACATCGAAATGACTTGTGAGTTGCCAATATGATGCATTTTTGAATGATTTTGTCATTTGTGCAGATGAATAGAGAGAGGCTTATGAAAATGGCTGGTGCAGTTCGCACCGGTGGAAAGGGCAGTGTGAGAAGGTGGTAATCATTTTCTAGTGAACCAACTTTTTCTATCATCAATGTTTATAGCATAGTTATCAAAATCGTACGAATCATACGATTCAGTTCGATTCACCCCTGAATCAATACATATCTATGGGGTGAATCGAAATAGGCTTAGAATCGTGACAGAATCGTTGGAATCGTATCTGAATCGTGCGATTCGGGCAATTCAAGATGCTCAATGTTTCTCAAATTCTTATCAAGTTAGTTATACTTAATGATGAATAATTATTAATGATTATGATTTTATTTTGAAGAGGTTTTAGTTTTAATTACTTAATTTGTTGATATGATTTGTTATTTTATATTAATATTGTATGTGTTGACTAAAATTTAGCATTAGTTTAAGTTGAACATTCTAAATATTTATTTTTATATGATTTTAAGAATTGATCCGAATCTTACGATTCACGAATCATAAAATTGGCATTTCGATTCTCGATTCGAATCTTGATTTGACAACTATGGTTTATAGTAATCATTATGGTTGTGATTAATTTATTTATTTGAAATTGCTATTTGCTACGAACTGCAGAAAGAAGAAGGCTGTCCACAAGACTACAACTACAGACGACAAGAGGCTTCAGAGCACCCTTAAGAGAATAGGAGTCAACGCTATTCCCGCAATCGAAGAAGTCAACATTTTCAAGGATGATGTCGTCATCCAGTTCGTGAACCCCAAAGGTGAAGAATCAATCCCGCTTCACAACATACTCGAATTCCGTACCTTGTTTATCAATCCCATCGTCTTACCTTTTCTTGTACTTGTTTCAGTTCAAGCATCTATCGCCGCAAATACATGGGTTGTTAGTGGCACTCCACAGAACAAAAGTATGCGTCTTGTCGAGTTCCCGTAATTACGAAAATTTTCAATATGGTTATGTTGCTAACATGTACTCACCATTTTTTTCCCTGCAGAATTACAGGATATTCTACCTCATGTTCTCTCTCAATTGGGTATGCATTTTCCTGTTTTTACCATTGTTTTAAAAGGCGCTAGGCGTTAGTTAGGTAGCTAGAGCCTCCAGGGGCCTAGGCGGGGATTAATCGAGGCCTAGGCGGGGATAAGTATTTTTAAAATTTTTAATATTTATAAATGAATTAGAATAATAAATTTGACTAACACATAAATTTTTATATAATAAAATTAAAAATTCATGTACTAGCATTTTCAGGGTTTTGGCGACACTTTTTTAGGTTTTGGCGACAATTTCCTGGATTTTCACTTTTCGCCTTAACCGCCTGATTATATAAAATCGTGGCGGTGTTCCAAAAAACCCCGTCTTGGCAGTCACCTTGACCACCTTTTAAAACAGGGGTTTTTACTAACAATCCATTTTCCAGAACGGTATATAGGTAACTGTTTTTTGGCATCGAACTTGTATTTTGTAGGCCCGGATAACTTGGACAACCTGAAAAAGTTGGCAGAGCAGATCCAAAGGCAGGCACCAAATGCTGGCTCTGCTGCAGCCATTGCCGAAGAGGATGACGATGATGAGGTTCCGGAACTTGTGGCTGGTGAGACTTTTGAAGCAGCAGCTGCTGAAGAGGACGGTAAGGCTGCGTCTTAGTTCGATAAACTATAAATACTTTTTTCTGTCTCAAGCAATTTTCCTAGTTATGCTTTATTTGTATTTCTTAATGTCACTCTATGTTTGTTTGATATATTTATCCAAATCATACTTTTAAACAAATTTGTGGTCGGTTATTGTTCTACCATGCTAGTGATTTGTACATTCATCGGTTAGTTGTTGAAAATAGGGGAAGTAGCATGTTTTTGTCTAATTATTTTCGCATTGGCAAATTCTTCTCAAGTTACATTAGCATACAAAAAACTGAGATTTTCGCCTTAAGTTTGACTATACGTATCGGTAAGGCAGCCATTTAACTATGATGTTATGTGGCGATTTCTTGACTGTTTCAAAGTTAAAACCTTCCCATCACTGAACTTGATAGTTTTGTTTTTGTATGCTAATGTAACTGGAGAAATAATTTGCCAACTCTTCTCTGTTTTGTTTCTCAGGTAATTTTTCCCACTAAAAAATTACTAAACAGTCGTTCGTTTTAGTACCGTTGAAATTTTTTAAAATAAGTATCGTTTTCAGATTTCAATGCACATTTTTGAACATTTTATTCACTTTATCTTAATTTAATGCACATTGAAAATGATAAAAAAATAAAGTATTTAATCAACTTTTAAATTAACAAAAAGCATACGGGTAAATAAGTATTTTTATTGCTTTAAATAATATAGATATGATATTGATAAATAACTTTAAAGCGACAATGAAGAGAATAGTTTGCAAAGTTGTCTTACTATTTGTAAGAAGAAACATTGTAGAATAGCAACATAGTAATTTATTTGAGCACACAAAAATAACACAAGAGAAGTGTCATTAACAATGATGAAAAATGAAATGAAACCGAATGACGAATACAAGTCTAGTGCTCGTTTGATTCGACGGAAATGGAACGAACATAAGCGATGCTGGCTGTGAAGTAGTCAAGAAGCATATCTCTTGGGGGAAGACACTCTTTAATGGCTGGAATTTCACTGAAATTATGAGCCCATTCATAGAGATATGGAAATCTTTGAGAATCAATCAATTTCATTTCTCCAACTTGTTCCATAACACTAAGCCAAAGAGGAATCCAACCCATTACTAAGTCTAAGTATCCAATACTCTCTCCATTGAAATATTTCTTACCTTTTATTTGCTCTTCAATGAACCCCAACGACTCTATCGCTCTCTCTGTCGCCTTCTCTTTTTCTTCCCCTTCTTTCCAAGCCGCGGTAAATGATTCCCACACGCACTACATGTCACAAAAGTATATATGTCAACTTAAACATGAAACTTGTTTAATGTGACATCTGGAAACTAGAGTATTATAAGTGTCTAAACTGGTAACCAGGTAGCTCGCCAAGCATACAGTTTGTGGCTTGTTCAACACATTGAACATAAATGTAATACGCATAGAAAGAGTGTTAAAATTGGTAGCGACACATATTTGACAGATCAGGGTTGATCGGGGTTAATGTCAAAAATAGGAATGACAAGGGATCAGGGCTCGTTCTAATGAATTTGGATCTAGATCTAGATCCGTTATTCACGGTCCGCCCCAAATTCATCAAAGGTCTGCAAAATAAAGATCCAGATTCCACGGATCCCATATTTTTGGGCTCGAAATGGATTCAAACAAGAACTTTGGGTGAATTTCAAAAACATGTCTTGTGTTGACAGTTTTGTAAAAAGATCCTTATGAAAATTTTTTACGAAAAAAGTGCCTCTATTTTCAAAGTTTGCAAAAAGAGGAAAAAAATATTGTCATTAAAAATTATAGTGTTACGTAAGTTGTTTCATTCCATTCAACATTCCTATAATGTAACCATGTTATTTAATATTTATACATCAAATTTGAGTAATTTTCATGAATTTTTTTAATTTATTATGATTTTTTAAAAGTTATATTACATTATTATCAATAAAAATATTTTTACATCTCAAAAAACTCTAAAATTAATCTTTTAGGTGTTTTGCATTTTATTAACAAACTACAAAATTCAATTCGAAATGGACACGATTACCTATTTTGTAATGAAATTTCAAATCGGAAATCCTTCTTTTGAAAACTTTTAAAGCTACATGTACTCATTTAAAAAAAACCACGCTTTTTTCAAAACAAGAGAAACCGCTTTTGAAATTTAGCCTGTTATATTAACACTAGATTGGATCCACACCAAATTCAAAATCTATTGTAATCCTTACTCGAAAACAAGATACGTTTCATAAGTAAGTCGTATCGCCGATGTTTTGAAACATGTTTCGTTTAGTAGATCAAAACAAATGAAACAAAGATGTAACAAATGGATTGATGAAAGCAAACAAAAGTAACCTTGTCGTCAGCAAATTTAGCCCAAAAACGAGCCATGGCTCTATGATAAGGATCATCCGGCAGCAAAGGATTGTTGTGATTCCATTTATGATCAATATATTCAAGAATAACAAGCGATTCAGCTACTGGATTGTCGTCATCAATAAGAACCGGAACTTTCTTGTGGATAGGATTATACTTGAGCAGGATAGGGCTTTTGTTCATCAGATCCTCTTGTAAAAACTCATATTCCACACCTTTGAGCTTCAGTGCCCATTCAATTCTTCTGGAGAATAGGCTTTCACATGTACCAATCAGCTTCACGTCTCCCATTTCAACTATTTTTTGAACATTTGGGTTGTAATTTTCTATGATGTACTATATTGTATATGCGGTCCGTTTGTTTGACTTTTCTTGCAGTATTTAATTATTCTAATAAATGAGCCGTATCAACACCCTGAAATTGGCTCAGAAAATCTGATAGAACCCTCAATTTTTAAAAAAACCAGTTACCCCCCTCAACTTGGCAAAAAAGACCAGTTACCCCCCTTAATTTGGTAAAAATCCACTAGTTTGTCCCTTCAATGCCACGTGTCAACTTCTGGTTAAAGAAAGAAAAATCAGAAAAATGATATCTTTGAAAAGTCAAACCGACCAAATTCTGACATGTGGCATTGAGGGGATTAACTGGTGCATTTTTACCAAATTAAGGGGGGTAACTGGTCATTTTTGCCAAGTTGAGGGGGTAACTGATTCTTTTGAAAATTGAGGGTGACATCGGATTTTCTGAACCAACTTCAGGGGATCTTAATGTATTGGATGTAATAAATGTGCAAAGCATGATGATTATAATTAGACCTGTTCGTCGGGCGGGCCGGGCCGGGTTCGGGCCGGGCTTGGCGGGCTTTTTACAAAAAACGTTAACCCAAGCCCGCTCAAGCCCGTACTTTAGAACTTCGGGCTCGGGCCGGGCTAACAAGGTCATTCCCAAGCCCGGCCCAAGCCCATGAATATTTTATTTGTTATTAATTTTTTTATTAAATTAATTGAAAAAATATAAAAAAAGTTAAAATATGTTTAAATTTTAAATATAATTGCATTGATTACTTAAAATCTTTAATATTTAGTAACATTTATTGTAACCAAGTATAAAAATTTAATAGGATAAAATATAAAATCTTAAAATAATAATAAATTTAATGTATAAATATATAATAAATATATAAAATTATTCGTCGGGCCGGGTCGGGTATTTATATAAAAACCAAGCCCGGCCCATAAATCTTCGAGCTTTGACGGGCTCGGGCTCGGACCGGGTTTTTTTAAAAAATGTATGTCCAAGCCCGACCTGTGAAAGCGGGCTAGGACCAGGCCGGGCAGGTAGCCCGGCCCGCGAACAGGTCTACTTTGGTCCCACTGAAAATAAGATGGGATACTGCGCTCGACCCAAATTGAAATTGGCATATTCCCGCTTATTTCATTTCCAGTTCCACCCATTTGAAATTGCTACTTTGAGTCTGTAACCAATAACCCATCTATCGATCTCTTCTAATCTTCTCGATGTCTTCCCACTTCGTCTTTCCACCTAATCTCCAGTCTCTGCAGGAGGATGATTCCGGCGACAACCGCCTTTGCGTCCAGAATGCAATTGACCTTGCTTCCTTCCATCCTTCTGAACTTGAAGAGTTCGTCAAAGGTCAGTTTTATCACCTCTAATCGCAATTTTCTTTTCTCCTTTTGTCCAAGGAAATTTTGTGAAATTTGGTTTAGCTATATCCCTTACGGACTTCTCAAATTCAATTTATGTTCTAAGATTTAAAGGAAACTATTTGCCGTTATCGTTACTATTGTTTGGAATGTTTTCAAGTGCTGCGAGGATTTTTCTGTGGTTTGTGGTTAGGTCTATGCGTAGAAGAAATAACGTTTAAGTAATAGACTTCAGAACGCTCTGAAGAAAAATGTTATTACATGCTCGATTTGGGCGTTGTAAAGAAAAATGCAGGCTAAATATTCCTATAGCAATGAGTTTCACTTCAAAATTTTCAAACACGGGGAATTATTCTTTTATTTTCTGTTCTTTCAGGTAGGGCTGAGCTTAACTTCATCAATTGTTGAATGTTGTAATTTTTAGATTACAGTGTCGTAATTGTGTGATTACAAGAAAATGGATGTTCAAACCTCATACTCTATTCATCTATTGTACATTTCCTTGGAAGAATCAATCATATTGTAAGTAAAAAATTAGTAATGTGGGATTAATTTTTGTAGGTGTATCCTTTGATCTCTCTGACAAAGAGTTATTTTGCATTGAAGAGCAAAATGTGTTTGATCGTGTCTACTCATTGATATCGGGTTTCTCTAGACTCAGCCTACAGTGTAAACTCAATCTTGCTGAAAGTCTTCGATCCAACCTAAGTGTTCTTCTTCCAAATGTTGATTTGCTCTCACGAGTTTCTCAAGGTCAGGATGATGATCCTCCAGTTTATGATAGGGTCACATCACACAGGAATGCCTTCAAAATATACACTTTCTTCTTACTCAACATTGTTCTTGCTGAGGAGTCAAGTGTCACTGCTGGTAACAATTCAAAGGTACTTTGACTCCATCTTTCCATTTGGTCAACTGACATCTAGCATCTTAATCATCTAGATAGCAGCACATTTTGCTATGTCTTGGTGTTGTTTTTTCCATCCCTGATAGTGATATTTATGGTTATTTATTGTGTAGCTATTCTTGTTGTGTACTTGTATGAAAACATTTTTGTTTGTTCAGGTGACTGCAAGTACTAGGAAGAAACAGCCATTGCACTCGTGGAACTGGGAAGCACAGAGGGGTCGAATACTTAATTTGATTGCTAATTCTTTAGAGGTCAATCTTGCATTGCTCTTTGGATCATCAGACCCAGATGAAAACTATCTCTCATTCATTGTGAAGTAAGCTAAGTCAATCAGTTCTGTTATGCATGGTTTATGACATTTGCTTAACTACCGTGATTAAAATTTCCAATTCATGTGCTTACAGAAATGCTTTCTCAATGTTTGAGAATCCAATACTTCTTAAAGATTCGGAAACGAAAGATGCTCTATGTCGCATAATTGGTGCTTGTGCTACAAAATACCACTACACAACACAATCATGTGCATCAATTATGCACCTGATTCACAAATATGATTTTGTTGTGATTCACATGGCTGATGCTGTTGCTGGAGCGGAAAAAAAGTATTCTGATGGAACTCTTGCAAGTTCTGTCATTAGGGAGATTGGAAGGACTAATCCAAAAGCATATGTCAAGGACACTGTTGGGGCTGAAAATGTTGGGCGCTTTCTAGTAGAACTTGCAGAGCGGCTACCAAAGTTATTTTCAACTAACATTGGAGTACTAGTGCCACACTTTGGAGGGGAATCTTATAAGATAAGAAATGCTTTAATTGGTGTTCTGGGAAAGCTGGTTGCCAAGGCATTTAAGGATGTTGAGGGAGAAGTAAGTTCTAAATCTGTTCGTCTTCGAACCAAGCAAGCTATGCTGGAAATCTTGCTTGAAAGGTGCCGAGATGTTTCTGCTTTTACTAGGAGTAGAGTTCTTCAGGTTTGGGCTGAATTATGTGAAGAGCACTCTGTTCCAATTGGTTTGTGGAATGAAGTTGCCACAGTTGCTGCTGGGAGATTGGAGGATAAAGCAGCAATTGTAAGAAAAGCTGCATTAAATTTACTTATTGTGATGTTGCAACATAATCCATTTGGTCCACAACTTCGGATATCTTCGTTTGAAGCAACTTTAGAGCAGTACAAGAAGAAACTGAGTGAGCTCAAACAAGATGAAAGTACAACAAGTGATGGTGATGGTTTACAATCTGATTATGATAATTCTGATGAGGGAGGTGAGATTGAAAATATTTATCCTGAAAATGTGTCTCAAAGACAACAAGAGAGTATGAGTGATAGTCTTTTGCCTCATCTCGAAGAAGAGGCTACTCAGAAGGATAGTTCAGTGCCAGATGTTGGAAATTTGGAGCAGACTCGAGCCTTGGTTGCATCTCTTGAGTCAGGCTTATGTTTTTCTAAGTGTGTCTCTGCCACAATGCCTACACTTGTTCAGTTAATGGCTTCTTCTTGTGCTACAGATGTTGAAAACACAATTCTTTTGCTGATGAGGTGCAAACAGTTTCAAATTGATGGCGCAGAGGAATGCCTCCGTAAGATGTTGCCATTGGTGAGCTTCTTATGTCACACAAGAAATGTCTTCTGGAACCAGGACAACATTTTCTTGTTACAAGATTATCAATATGTTCATTACATTCTAGAATTTGACAAAATGCTACACTACTGGCCCTTGCAGGTGTTCTCTCAAGATAAGTCCATATATGAAGCTGTAGAGGATGCTTTTATTACTATTTATGTAAGGAAAAACCCTGTAGAAACTGCTAAAAATCTTTTGAGTCTTGCAATCGATTCAAATATTGGAGATCTTGCAGCACTGCAATTTATTATCAATGCATTGGTGTCTAGAGGTGATATATCTAGTAACACGGTGCGTCTCTCTTGCTACTCTCAGAAAGCTTTAACTTACCATTTTTAGATAATAACTTTCTTGTTTTGAATTCTGAATTGAGATAATGTGTGCTCATGCCTCATAGTCTTTAATAATATTATGTAAATGTTTCTACTAAATTATCATAGATATAGTTACTTTGATTTGGAAAGAAGAGATGTTTAACTATTGATGTTGTTTGTCTGAAGAAATTGACCTCTAAAACTTTCAAGGTTATTCTTCATGTTTTAGTAATCTATACTTGTTAAGGTTATTGTTTAAATGTCAGGTTTACACACATTTCTATCGTACATCACATCACCAGACACTCAAAAAATGTTCTAGGCTAACATGCTATTTTAAAATTTAAATTAAGAAAACTGAGTTAGCTTAGAAAATGTGAGTGAAGGCTTCCTCCCTTGTTTCAGCCATCTAGAATGATAATGTACTTTTATGATGATTGTAACTGTATTTTTGTTATCATACAAAAAGGAGGTGACTGAAACATAGAGATAGCAATTTAGATAGCTTGCTCATAGCTTACAATATCCTTGAACTATTAACCAATTATAAGATCCAAGATGCCCTAAAAAGTGTACAGATGAAAACTTAAAACTTTTTTAAGTTATCATTTTCAAAGAAGTTTCCCTAGTATCTTTTATTTTATTTAACTACACCAGCACATCTGAAGTCATATAACCGTGGAAGATTAATTGAAAGCAACTAGAAATATATAATTTCTGAAACACCTTTTTGTAAGAGCATATATGATATTCTAGAATGCATTATAGTTTATAGAGTTTTTCAAGGATGATTACTGTTTTTAAGTAGGTTTACTTTAGTTATTAACAGAAAGGACATATGAATTCATGTTGAGTTTTTTTTTTTTCATTTGATGGTTATGAATATATGATATTCAGTTTCTGGAATAATTTTGTATGGTGTTTGTGGTTCAAGTGGTTTCATAGATAACAAGATGCCTCTTAAAGAAACTAAGGACATGAATTGGATTGTTAAAAGAAAAAAGGAAATCATATATATTATATGATTTTTCTGTTTCCTCTCTATTGTATTTGTTTGAAGTCACAACTGTCTAATTTTATTGAGTTATGGTTCTTTGGTTTTGTAACTTTGTGATGAAAATTCTACTGACAATGAGTGTGGACTTTCTTTTTTGGTATTGTTTTTATTTTTAAAATCATCCAGTCTCAGTGTTAAGAATACCTTTTCTTAATTTTGAATTCACTACTGAATTACTGATTATTGTTTCTTTGCATTTTTCAGATATCGGCACTATGGGACTTTTTTTGCTTCAATGTCAGCGGAACTACAGCAGAGCAAAGCCGTGGTGCTTTATCTGTTCTTTGCATGGCAGCAAAATCATCTGCTGGTGTTTTTGGATCTCACTTGCAAGATATTATTGATATAGGCTTTGGTCGTTGGGCTAAAGTGGACCCTCTGCTTGCCAAAATGGCATGCGTTGCAATTCAAAGGTTGTCTACAGAGGATAGAAAAAAGTTGTTGGCTAGTAATGGTAGCCGTGTATTTGGTGTTCTTGAAAGCTTAATTACTGGTTTTTGGCTCCCAGAAAATATATGGTATGCTGCTGCTGATAAAGCAATAAGCGCCATATACACAATTCATCCAACACCAGAAACCTTAGCTACTGATATTGTCAAGAAATCTTTGAGTTCGGTTTTTGACTGTAGGGAGGGTTCGGGCTTGCAGGAAGACATTGGAAATGGTAGCACCAACACTTCCAATGCGGTCCACATATCAAAACTAAGTAGATTTCTATTTATCATTAGCCATGTTGCTATGAACCAGTTGCTATACATAGAATCCTGTGTCAGGAAGATTCAAAAGCAGAAGACTGCGAGAGAAAAGATGCTTGACAATCAGAATGATGATAATGCTGTAAGTTAGAAGTGTTAGTGTGTTACTTACGGCGTAAATCGCTATTATCTATTTATCCAGGCTTAATACATGTGGAGCCCCTTGAACTTGTCCCTAAATGCCATTTTCCCACTAAACTTTCAAAAGTTCCAAATAACCCTCTGAACTTGCAAAAAGTGCACCAGTTTCCCTCTCAATACCACGTGTTAGCTTCTGATTGGTTTTGACTTCTAAAAGTGTCATTTTCATGTTTTTTCTCTATCTAATCATATTCTGTCATGTGACATTGAGTGGGTAAATTGGTGCACATTTTGCAAGTTCAGGGGTTATATAATACTTTTGAAAGTTCAGGGGGAAAATGATGTTTATGGACAAGTTTAGGGGCTTTGGATGTACTCAGCCTATGACAAACTTGTGTCTTTTAATAGGGATGCCAACATCATTTGATTCTTTTTTACAGGATAACAATATCAATGCGGAGCTAGGTGTTGCTGCCTCAGCAGATATGATTCTCGATTCACTTTCTGAAAGAGCAGAGCAAGAGATTCTTTCTGGTGGTTCCATTGAAAAGAATTTGATAGGAACTTGTGCACCTTTCCTCACAAAGCTTTGTAGAAATTTTAGTATGATGCAAAAGGCAAGTTCCGTTTTTCCTATTTTCTAATTTTTTATCACCTTTCCACCTGCTGAGGGCATCTCCACATGGAATTGCAATACTGACGCATCATTCTTATTTTTGTTCCAGTATCCAATTCTCCAGGCATCTGGCATGCTTGCTCTTTGTAGATTTATGATTATTGATGCAAATTTTTGGTGATCTCTCTCTTTCTCTCTCTTTCTTGTATGTACAAGTAACACAACTGGTAAGGTGGCCATTTGTCTAACTTTGGATTGACTGTATTTTCAGTGAAGCAAATCTCCAACTACTCTTCACAGTAGTAGAAAGTGCACCTTCAGAAACTGTTCGTTCCAACTGCACTATTGCGCTTGGAGATTTGGCAGTTCGCTTTCCTAATTTATTAGAACCATGGACTGAAAACATGTATGCTAGGCTAAGGGACCCTTCAGTCTCTGTTAGAAAAAATGCAGTGCTGGTTCTTTCACATCTTATCTTAAATGACATGATGAAGGTCTGAGAAACTGCTTAACCATTTCATGTTCTTCAAAGTTATAATGATAGAAAGTCTAATTCCTCAATGTATGACCAGGTGAAAGGATATATGTATGAGATGGCCTTATGTCTAGAAGACGAAGATGAGAGAATAGCAAATTTGGCTAAGCTCTTTTTCCATGAACTGTCGAAGAAAGGTATGATTTGACAGAAGAAGATTTTATAGTTAACTTTCCTTTCCTGTCGCATTTCTCTTTTTCAAATGATACTGAATCTAACCCACTCCTTCAATTATGAAACCAGGCAGCAACCCAGTATATAATTTACTTCCAGATATACTTGGGAAATTATCTTCACAGAATCTGAAGAGAGAGTCCTTCTGCAATGTCATGCAGTTCTTAATTGGTTCCATAAAAAAGGTAGATGTTGCATCACCTAGTTGATTTTATTATATTATGATGATAACCAATATTTTTATTTTTCGTTCTTTAGGACAAACAAATGGAATCTCTTGTTGAAAAGCTTTGCAACCGGTTCAATGGAGTCACTGGTACATCTTTCTTATATCTTTATAATATTTTCCTCAGTTACTTTGTCGGCCCTCTATAAAACCATGAGGCGCTAAGTGCCTCTATTAGTACTTGTGAGTTGTGATAATGAGGTGATTTTTTTTGTATGGGATGATAATATGATAAAGTAAAGATTATATGAAGACATTATAACATTGAAGTTAAAATATTCGTAATCTTAGATTAATGAATTTGAAGTTTGAACCTTACATAGAATTAGAGAAGTGGACATGATTTTGAACTCAGATTAATAGTGACTGCAAATTAATTTGCTGTGCAGATGTTAAGCAGTGGGAATACATTTCGTATTGTCTCGCTCAGTTATCATTCACAGAAAAGGGAATGAGGAAGCTCATTGATTCATTTAAGACGTATGAACATGTCCTGTCTGAAGATTCTGTTATGGATCATTTCAAAAGCATAATTACCAAGGTACTGAATTTATGTTTCCTCCACCATTCTTTTGTAATGTTTTGTTTCTCATTTTTTCACTGACATAATATGAAACAGGCGAAAAAGTTTGCAAAACCAGAACTGAAATTGTGCATTGAGGAGTTTGAGGAGAAGCTACATAAGTTCCACATGGAAAAGAAGGAGCAGGAAGTAACAGCAAGGAATGCCGAAATTCATCAGCAGAAAGTTAAAATGGTAGGAACTGTTGTGATGACTGGAAATGAAGAGGAAGAGAATGAGGAATTGAATCAAGTAGTAGAAGGTTGGTAACATCCCTCTTCTTTTTTTCTATTATTTGTTATTTGAACTAAAGACGTATTTCAAAGCATTGAACATCACATCACATCACATCTCTAGTTTTTTTTTTCGGATATCAATTTCTTTACTTTGTAGTTCATATCTGCTTCCGTGAATATGCACAGCACAGAAATGTTAGCATAATTTGTTTGGCAGACTGCAATTTTAAATTTGATTTTATCTTTATGAGATTAATCATTTGAAATATTGTTTTAAAAATTCCTGCCTAGGTGTAATTTTCATTGTTGCTGCCTGATTTTTCCACCTAGGTGGAATCAGGCCCTTGCCAAACTCTCTTCAAACTCAAAATACAATGCACAATATGCCACAGTTTTGTGATTATATAATTTGTTTCAGTTTTTTTTATTTAAATGTCTGTTATTATTTTCTTTAATATTTTTCTGACATTACATTTCACAAGAAATTAAAATTTTAGTATATACAAAAAAAAAAAAGAAATACAAATCCGACTGGGCCGTGGCCACTTGACTAGCGCCTAGTGATTTTTAAAACATTGATGTGAACAATCTGATGAGAAATGGTTTCTAAGCTTGGTTAGTGTTATAAAAACAGAGAGTGAAGTGGTTGATCAATCGACGGAAGAGATGTCTCGATCTGATGATGAAGCGTCTGATGCAAAGTTCGGTAACTCCGAATCGATGGAAGAGACATCTCAATCCAAGGACGAGGCATCTGATGCAAAATCCGAAAATTCCATAGAATATTCTGGCACTTCAAGTGAGATGACTGGGGCAGAATCAGATGGCAGTGAAGTAATGTCTGAAAAAGTTACAACCAGAGGTATAAACTCTTTAAATTGTTAGGAATTTATTTAAGTTCTAAAACACATTATAATTCACAGGAGCCTCTAAATTAAGAGCGAAGAAGAGTGAAAACAAAAGCGATGTTTCTTCGTTTGGAAGATGTACGAGATCAAAGCGCAGGTAGATTGGCGTATTTTTTTTTATTTTGTTATAATTACCCGAATGAAATCTTAGCTATGTGAGTGGTTCATTATTACAATACTTGTAATCCTTAATGGTGTGCACTCCGCACTCTCCTAATTTGTTCGATGAAACGTCACGATCGTATTAGTTAAATCAGTCAATTCAATTACACTAAAATACTAACACTAAACGTGTATCAACTCTGTTTAGTACTGAATACTTTAGTTTTTTACGTTTAAAACTCTATTTCTGCTTAGTCTGCTATAGTGCTATAAATAACCGATTCTACCAATCAATTTTCAATTACCAATCTGCCTGCGTAACCAATTCACCGCTACCTCATCCTCAAGCCCTCAACTTGCTGATTTCGGCTTGAGTTGTCTACTGTTGTTGCATCTAAAGAGTCCACAGATTAATTAGTGATCAGTCACAATTCAACTTCATCATTCTGATCTTGATCTCGATGATTTCGATGATTGATAATTATGTTTTAGATTGATAGGAATTAGTTTTATTAGTGAACTTTGAATTGATAGGAACTAGTTTTATCATTATTAACTTTGAATTTTCTTTCAAGTTAAGTGAAAAAAATTTTAATTTAATTTTTTTTAGTACATACGCCTAGTTTGCGCTTTTTGTGCGCCTTCGCCTTCGCCTCGCGCTTAGGCAACAGGTCCCCTGTCGCCTCGGGTGCGCTTAGCGCCGTGACTACTATGAATGAGTAGGCTAAACATAGCATTAAAAGTATAATCCGGAGGAGGAAAAAGATGTAAATAAATCCTAAACCACAACAATGCACCTCTAGTTAACTAAAATAGATGAATCCTGCAGCATGCCCTTGATTAGTGAAGCTTTAAATCAATAAAACTAAACCATAAATTAAACCTAAAGTAGTAGAATTCAGCTTACGAAAACTAAACATGACGAGAGTAGAGACAAAGGAAAAACAATTACAGAATTGGAGAAAAAAAATGGAAATATGAA
>CATIWQ010093998.1:0-30540 GCA_949673415.1 Euphorbia schlechtendalii | reverse complement strand
TGATGCTGTGTATATACTTTCAAACATGTTGGGATACTCTGTGAAATTCTCTTCTACATCCTGCAGCATTTCATCAGTATTTAACACAACCGTCCGTAATACTTTTATATGTATTCCGGACGGTTGTTACGTAACAACCGTCCGTAATAACCACCTCCGTGTTTTTTAATGCTCAATGCAAACGGTTTCTTGTACAACCTTCCCAAAAAGTGCGACCCTACAGGCCCTTTCTGCACTAGTGATTCATGAAATCCAGAGTTATAAAGCCTTGAATCCTCAGTCTTTTGTAAATAACATCAATCATATTAGGCGCGGCCTTTATTCCTTCATCTGTATACTCGGCAATTGCCCCGCAAACTGCAACTCTTCCGAATGTATTCTTGTTTGAAATCGCAGCTTCTTGCATTTCGCCTCCAACATTGTCAAAATATATGTCTATGCCTTCGGGAAAATACCTTCATACAACAATACATTTGTAATTTCTATATTGTGCAAATATTCTTTCAAGTGCAAGCACGCTGGACTTACTAACCTTTTCAACGTTGCTTTCAAGTCCATTTCTTCCTTATAGTTGAATGCATCATCAAAACCGAGCTTATCCTTTATCATTTTTACCTATTATGTATTTCAAAGATCATATAATTAGTCAATTTGATATTTTTGGTAATGTAAAGTAAAATAGAAATAAAAAAGACCTTCTCTTGAGTACCGGTAGACCCAACCACGTAGCAACCGAACAATTTGGCATATTGTCCGACTAAATAACCGACAGATCCAGAAGCAGCAGACACTAACACTTTCTCTCCTTTCTTTGGTTTGCATATTTCGAAAAATCCACCATACGCAACCATAAGAACATGTGCGTACACCATAGATTTGGATGTTGAATGTGAAAGATCCACAAATAGTTTTATCTTAAAGTTGATGGAGTCTAACCCAGCTGTAAAACTTTAAAGATTAAGATTGTAGCAGTAAATCCATGTCTGAAAGAAGAAGAAAGCATAGTGAAAGATAAAATATATACCTAATGCATATTCGAACAAAAATAACAAGAAGAAGAACGAGCGGAAAACAAATGGAGGTGAAACAAAAGGAGGAGGAAGACAGAAGATGTTTTGCCGGCTGAGAATTTCTTAAAATTACTACTATTTGGTTTGCCGGCTGAGATTTTCTATAAATTACTACTATTTAGAAATATAGAATATATAATATGTAATCCAATTATTCTTTCAAGAAAGAAAGAAATTACCTGACCAGGGTTAATCTGAGTTGTGAAAATGGACGAATCATGATGTGAAGAAGAGTGGGACTTCATCCTGTTGAGCTGGTAAGGATCTATTGAAACATAAATATTTTTTAGAATAATAGAATTAGAATCTTCAGCTTCAATACACAATGAAATAATTTGAGATTTTAGTTCAAAGTCGCTCTCTTTTGGTACACCATCTATGTACTTTTTAGTTACGACAAATTTGTTCTTCACTACTTCCATGGTTAATGTGGAATTAAGATGGTTGCAATTTACAAAACATACCGTCAGTTTTATAGCAGGAATATGATAGTATGCATGTGATAATATACAAAGTGTATATGAAAGAGAATAGATTATAGCCACAACTACACTGATATGGTATGGCCTACAAATAATTTACAAAAAAAATGGCATATAAAATCAACACCCCCTAAAGATGGTTCAGAAAATCGGATGCCATCCTCGACTTTCAAAATGACCAGTCACCCCTCTTAACTTGGCAAAAACGCACTAGTAAGTCCCTCAACGCCATGTGTCAGAATCTGGTTGATTTGACTTTTCAAAGATGTCATTTTTCTGATTTTTCTCTCTCCAACTAGAAATTGACACATGGAATTGAGGGGTAACACTAGTGCAAAAATGGCTTATTGGGACGCACCATTTGCGAGGGTTATACTAGAAACCGTCTGTAAAAGTATGGACGGAATGACGGAGTAGATAATTAAGAGTTATTGCGGACGGTTGTTACGTAACAACCGTTCGCAATACTTATAATAGTATTACGGACGGTCGTTCCATAATACAAAGGTTATTGCGGACGGTTGTAACGTAACAACCGTCCACAATACTTATAATAGTATTGCGGACGGTCGTTACTTAACGACCGTCCGTAATACAAAGATTATTGCGGACGGTTGTTACGTAACAACCATCCGCAATACTCCGTAATATAGCGGGAAACAAAGGAGAAATAAACCCTATCTCTTTTAATTTACGTTGCAGCCACGTCTTCCCTCTTTGGTAGAGATCAAATGGAGCTCTAATTTCCGGCGATGACAACCACTTTCAGGTTAGTATTTCTTCTCTTTTATGATCATTTTCTCTCTCTCATCCTCCTCTGCTCATTGTTTCCTATTTTTCTCATCCTCCTTTGCTCACTGTTTCCTCTTTCTTATCCATTGTCGCCCTTTTTGCTCTTGAATTCATCAGTAAAGGTGTATTTGATTCTAGAAGAGATTGAAGTTGAAGAATATTCCAACTTATCTGAGGAAGTTCTATCTTTTTATTTCGCACAGGTACAATACATTTTTTTCTTTCATTTTTGTTAGCTCTACTTTTGCTATTGGATTGGACAGGGATATTGTTCATTGCTCTTGAGAACATTAGTAAAGCTTAAGATTTTTATATGTAGAGTTTTACTTCAAAGTGCATTGCTAGTCTTAATTCGTTGATTATACTTTGCCTTCAAAGTGTTTGATAAAATGCCATAGTGAGTTGCTTTAAAATTATTTTCTTCGAATTGGATTGTTTAACATTTTCATTCTCTTATTTCTCAGTTGCTCACTTCCTCCACCCTCAGTTTTCAGTATCCACTGATAATATTCTCGTGTCCTTCAATTAGGTTAGTTTTCTAACTTTGCTACTAATTCTGATTTTTTTTTAAAAAAAAATTAGAGCATTCCGGATGGTTCTCTCTTAAAAACCGTCCGGAATGCTACTTATTTCGGACGGTTCGCTCTTAAGAATCGTCCAGAATGCTACTTTTTCGGACGGTTCTCTCTTAAGAACCGTCCGGAATGCTACTTTTTACTTCTGATCATTGGCGTCGCGGCTTGTGCGGACGGTTCAGAACCGTCCGGAAAAGTCCAAAATAACCGTCCGCAAAAGCCTATTCTGCACTAGTGAATGTATGAAGAGAATGATTTAGAATCCATGCTCTTCCATCTTAAGGAAGTCAATTATCTCAAAGGGATTCTGTTTGACGATAGAAGCCAGATAACGCTTCAGTAGTTGATTTTTCACTAAAGGTATTCAATGTCTCTATTATATTGAGTTTTCTTGAAAGGAACTTTAGTCAAAGTGCTCTGAAAGATATAGTGTTGAAAAAGCTACCTGAAAGATATGATAGTTTCAAATGAGATTTTGTCTTAGTTGTAGGCAAATTTAAGTTTTCAGAAATGATTGACTTGCTTGAACACTTTGAGAACCAAGAAAGAGATAAGTTAAAAAAGCAACTCATGGTTGAAGACCTGAAACTTGAAAGAGTAAGAGGCTTAAGAGTCAAAAGACAACTCATGATATTTGATGAGAAGAAAATTTTAACTGAGTATGATTCTCTTAAGATTGGTTAGACCAAGTCTGTAAAGAGTAAGGCTTCACAA
Source organism: Euphorbia schlechtendalii (assembly GCA_949673415.1). Classification (NCBI taxonomy): domain Eukaryota; kingdom Viridiplantae; phylum Streptophyta; class Magnoliopsida; order Malpighiales; family Euphorbiaceae; genus Euphorbia; species Euphorbia schlechtendalii. The sequence continues at coordinate 26,907 of CATIWQ010093998.1, read as the reverse complement.
TCTGAGCATAAGAAGACAAAGCTGGAACTAGCTTACACTTCAGGTAAGTTCATTATTGAAAACTATGCTACTTTTCCTTATGAGTCAACTTGAGATTGGATATTGGTTATGGTTCTCACATATGTACTTCTATGCAGGGGCTAAGAAATAGTAGGAGGTTAGCCAAAGGGGAGATGTGCTGGTTAATTAGGATAGTAATTGAACATGCAAACTTGCAAGATGAAATTTCAAAACTTAAAATTAACCCTAAAGGAACTCCTAAGCATGCCATGATTGATATAATCTAAGTTGAAACGTCCCATAGATGCTTATAGGTTTATAAAACTTAATAAAAGAAATCTATCATCTAAGTTATGTTAGACATGCTGTATACCCTAGAGGCAATTAGGACGATATATCTTTATTAGCTATAATGTACAAACAGTTTTGAATTATTATTAATAATAATTAAGGCATCTTTGTTGCTTATCAATGCTTTCTATTTATTTATGTATCTCGCTGGTATCATATATGTATAGTATCAAATATGTATATGCGCATTGAAGAGACAAAGTCCGTGACTACTTCATAGCGTAAAAGTGCGAGGACATAGTGGGAGTTGCGTAGTGTGAGAATTGCACATACGTGTTACTATGAATAGTCTAAATATCCCTAGTCATAGTTTCATTGAGACTGGACATCAATGGAATGGACAGACTAGCATGTGTAGGCTTACTCCTTAGATTAGATCCAAGCAACCGATCTCACGAGCTGAAGGTGGTACCTTGAGTTAACACATAAATGTATTCGGGTAATACATTGGAGACCGCTATAAGACAGACACTAGAAAATAACTATATCCAAATGTTGTTGTCATGTCTTATTGCAGTAGTAGTACAAGTATCCTCAAACCTGAGATACTGGTTTCCTTGTGTAGGAGTTGCTATGCTTTGGGTCATACTTATTCATACCTTAGCAATCAGGATGACATGGGAGATTACGGGTATAGTGATCATCACATGTTGGTAAGCCGAGTAGTCAAGATGGGATCCATCGCTCCTGATATAGTGATATAATGGGAGATATACCTTAGGGCCCCTTATTGAAGTGACACACTCATAAACCTCTGATCAGAGTATAAGATTGATAGAACGGGTTTCTAGTCAATCTTGATACATAATTACCGAGTGGTGTTCTTCGTGAACAAGTCTAATTTAGGGATAACTACGGCTATTACATGAGCTAATACTTAATCCGAGCTCAATAAACTGGATGGTACTTAACCTGATGGAAGGAGTGTATTATATTGGTTACTACTGCAGAACCAGATCAAGTAACAAGCACGTGACTTTTCAAGTATCGGAGGATCATACACCTTTGCTAGAAAACCCATTTGATCGTCTAGAGCTATCGGGTTCCATATCGATCTGGAACACTGAGCCTAAAGGTTCCCGGATGGGAAGCCAAGTTTAGGTTAACCTCTAGTGGCTCTATACTTTGGGATCCTATGAGGTCACACACTTTGGGTCTTTATCGGACTAAGTAAAGAACTTATAAACTAGGTCTATGCTTTAAATAACAGTTGTTGAATTCGTTAGAAGAATTATTAATTGGTTAAACTGAATTAATAATTAAAGAGAATAAAGAGAAAATAGGGAAAAATTACACAGAGCGGAGCAAGGGAATTTTTCCCGTTGCAAGTGAGCCCCAAATGAACACTGGATGTTCGAAGTGGAGCCTACGCGGATGCCCCACGAGGGTGCAAGGCACGCCCGCAACCGCTGCTGTGAGCATGGGATTTTGTAACAGCTCGCGCGTTCAATGATGATGGCTTTTTGGAATTTTATCCTTGAATCACATAAGTTTCTACTGTCCAAATGATCTTCAAATGGGAGCTCTCCTCGTAAAAAAATAAATATTTTGAGCCCTAAATAAATATTTAGGACCGTAAAAAAATAATCAAAAGCCTTAAGTGGAAACTTAAAGGTTTAAAATATTTTTAAAGATCTAAATAATTATTTAAAGGTTTAGAATAGTTTAATTGAATCATTTTTTTAAGCAGGAAATGGAAAAAGGAAAGAAATAAACAGGAAATAAAAAAATGGTACTTGAATAGTACTACAATATGATCCAAATGCATAATGGTACTTGAATAGTACTACAATATGGGCCAAATGCATAATGATACTTGAATAGTACCATAATATGGTCCAAATGCATAATGGTACTTGAATAGTACCACAATATGGTCCAAATGCATAATGGTACTTGAATAGTACCACAATATGGTCCAAATACATAACAATACTTGAATAGTACTACAATATGAGCCAAATGCATAATTGAAGGGGTGAATTTCCTCCTATAAATAAGGGGAGTTTTCAATAAGAGGGAGATCAAAAATTAACAAAAAAAATTCTTTTTCCTTGATGAAACGACGGAAAAATTTACGAAAAATATTCTTTTTCTCTCAAACAAAGACGGAGAAATTTTTTACTAAAAAATATTTTTTTTCCTGATGAAATAATTCTGTTCTTCTCTATCTTTCTTTCATAAATTCGTTGATTATATTCGGATCCAAAATATATTTGGGTTCTGAATTTTATTATTTTTAAACCAATTTTCTTTCATCTTTGTTCTAAAAAATTCTCAGATATTCTCGGACCTGAAACAAATTTAGAGTCCAAGTCTGAATATTTTTTAGATAAAAATAATATTTATTTTCCACACAAAATTAAACAATAAATAACGAGGAACGCTCCCGAAAATCAAGCGGATTTGTCGACGTGGGTTCGCAATAAAAGGGTAAGCCTCTGAGTTCCTAGAGTTGCTTTTTTCTGTGCCTTATATTGTTATATTTATTTTTATTTTCTCCTAAATTCTGAGACGAACTCGATTTTCGTCATTGACCTAGGATTTATTTTATTCCTATTAATTGTATTTTATTAATTCTTTTTATTTATTTATTTGTTATTTTATTTAATTGTGGGAATTTTGTAAATAAATACATGTTAGAAAACCCCCACGAAGGGAATTAAAATTATTCCCGGATAACAAACCTCACCTTTTGCCATGCGATCATTTTCACTAATAAAAAATGAGCAGCCAATGTGTTAATAAAATTAATTCGTTTTATTCCAAGATAAAAAATTTCACTCGATATTTTAATTAGGTCACACGGGCCTCGCCAAAACCAAATCGAATATACGTGTACATATTCATGTTGTGTTATACCCTGTGCTAACCTTTGTAGATGCAGGTAAATTTAGATTAGATGTATGCCTAGGATTTTATTTTCTTCCGGATATTGCAATTATTATTTTTAAAGGAAATGTAATTAATAGATTTGGCGGGCGGTTGCATCCCTCGAGGTTTTGTAATTTTTAATCTTTATTTTTCCGCATTTATTTAATTCTTTATGTATGGATTTACTACTTTCCGCATGCGCATTAAATCATACATTACAAATACAAAAATGATATAAGTGCGAATATGGATAATTAAGAAATATGATTTTCTGTAGATGTAATATAATGTGATCCAATAAGAAGTAAGCAACTTATCCCGAACCCGAATCTCTGTGTCTTAGTGGACCGTCCCCCTATCATTAAGACTTACAGGACTTTAATTCCTGGAAGAGCTAATCCAGGTGGCGACTCCACACTAAGAGACGACGATTTTGAGTTTTGAACGATCTAAGAGACGGCGACTCCACACTAAGAGACGGTGACTCCCACCTAGTGTTAGAGGGGGAGTCTAACACTCCCCCTTTTCCCTATATATAGGCCTCCCCTCTCATTATTCTCTACACACACATCTAAACTTCAGCTCAGCTTTTCTCTCTAAGTTTGACATCTCTCTTTTCGTTCATTGTACGAGATCCTCCACGAGTTTCTCCAAATAAACAAAGAATTCTTTTGAAGGCTCTTTCTAAAGTGAGCCTTCTTGGTTTATTTTTGGGTTGGTCTTCGAGCGGTCTAGCAGCTACTGTTTACTAACGGGTTTTTCCTCAAAGAGTTTTGGTTGGTGAAGATCCGTGTGGATCAATCGTAGAGGCTCTCCTAGTTTGGTAGCTCGTGCTAACAAAGTTCTGCCGAATTACTCTAAGGGAACACCATCACCAAAAGAGAGAAAACACGCATCAACTAGTAATGCTCTAAACTTAGATGCTAGGTTTCTTTTATAAGCTTTATAAAACTAAAAGCATCTATGGAACATTTTAACCTAGATTATATCAATCATGGCATGCTTAGGAGATCCTTAGGTTAATTTTAAGTTTTGAAATTCCACCTTGTAATGTTTGCATGTTCAATTACTATCTTGATTAACTAGCAATGGTATTAGATCCTGCCTTTTGCTATGCATGATTGATAATAATGTGTTAAAATGATATTTTCTATGCATTGATTAAAGTATATTATGCATGACTTAGGGTTCAATTCATGTTATAAAAAATGATGTGATAACTAGATTAAGGTTTTGCTCAACTTAGTCTAGGTGATTATCATATAAATTAGCAATGTTTTACCACAAATTTAAATGCTTTAATTGAGGGTCATCCCGTACTTCACTTAATTAAAGAATGAAATCTTTAAATCATAGTTGTCCATGGTACAACGAATCGAAGTGCTCGTGGTTATTTTGGCAAGGATTGGAGTTGGCTTCTCATTTACTTTAAGGGAGGCCTCTCCTACCTGGAAATCTCCATCGATATTAGATTCAAAAGTACCAAAGGAACTTTTATGACTTAGTCGATTTCTAGTGTGGGAATTAGATTTTGCATATGGTTTTACAAATGTGGTTTAAATTGTTAAATTAAAACTTATAGACATAGGTTCAATGACTTAAACATGGACCTTGTTTGTTTTGCATGCTATGTGAAGTCTTGGCATAATGGAATGATTATGATATACCAGTCCCGAGCATGTTCCCTTAAAGTTAATAATTCCAACTAACCCATAATTATTATTTTCATAATCATATCCATCGTATAAGACCTAGACTAGGGCGAGACCAGCGGCACCAATAAAATCCCTACAACAATATTAAGGCGGTATATATTCTTCCCGTCATAAGTCGTGATATGAACCTTATTAACGGATGTAAGCACATGTACAACATGCCTTCCCTTAACATGTATTTGGTCATGAGACTAGATGGGGTTAAAGCCTTAACCAAAATGGGTTAGTTATCCATATTATTGGAGCTAATGCCAAATTAGAGATACATTTGAGGAGTCGTACAATTAGGTACGCACGTCTCGAGAAAGAGAACTCAAATGGATTAGCAATTACAAGAGATGCAAATGGACGGGTTCCAACCATGGTTGTCTTATTGTGGCTTGACCTGTGATAGTGGGGGTCATGATGAGTGGCTATGGATGCTACCTACTAACAAAAATTGGTTCAACCAAATTTCTCGAATTTAAATAGAATGGGCTATTTGAATATCAAGAAAATAGTAGGAATTATAGTTTAATTAAAGACCTTATATTAAATGCATGTACATATACTAATGTCTAAAAAATTCTATCTTATATATAGGTTGAATAAGAACACTAACACTGATATGCATTCGATTGACAACAAGTTTTACAAAGGAGACAACTTTCATGAGTGGTTCGAGTGTGTGACAAGGTTCCTAAAGAGCCTTGGTCTAGATTATATACTAGATAATCCATACCATGAACTCCTCAAAGAAGATCCTTTCATTTATCAAATTGATAAGTACGTGAAGTACAAAAGAGACTGTGATTTCGCAAAGAACTTAATGGTCAATACTATGCTTCCAAGGTACAAGGATCTTTGAAAAAATATTAACCTTGGGTCTATGATTATGCATCTTGTAATGATGGATGAACCTGAGAAACTCATACTATCTGCAAGTCTTAGGCTGACACCTCAGTAGTTAAGTTTACCATGACTGTTTATGATAACTCTAAATAGTTAAGGAAAATGGGAGTTACTTATGATCTGGATACCTTGAAATAGATTGTATTGAAAGGTCTGCCGCACAGGTACGATAATTTCAAAATAGATTTCTATGGCATCAACGATTATTGTGTTTTTTCCGAGATGGTAGACTTATTAGAACAATATGATATATAGTTTAGAAATAAACTTGAGAATCAACTTGTTGTTGAGGATCAAAAGATAAGAAAGTCCAGGGCTTTCATGGTCAAGAGAAGACTCATGAAAAGTGCCGAAATGAAATGCAAGTTAAGAGCTCTGATTTATCAACAAGTGAAGAAGAAGCCAAGTGAGGCATCTACTTCAGGTATGTTCATGATAGAGAGTTTCTCTACAGTTCCCTATGAGTCTACTTGGGTATTAGATATTGGTTGTGGTACTCATATCTGTACTTCTGTGCAGGGATTATGGAATAGTAGGAGGCTTGCAAAGAGGGAAATTAACCTAAGTGTTGGAAATGGAGCACGGGTTGCTGCAACAGCTGTAGGAACATATAGCCTTTGTTTGCCTAGTGGCCTAGTTTTAGTTTTGAAAAATTGCTATTATATTCCTACTGTTACTAATAATATTATTTCTATTGCACTTTTAGCAAAAGAGAGATTTGAAATTTTATTTTCTAATAATAAATGTCAAATTCAACGTGATAATGTTCTTTATGCTTATGGAATATCTGTGGATGGCATTTACGTTTTAGAAACTAAAACCAAAATTCAAAATATGAACATTGTTAATAAATCGAGATTATATAATGAGGAATCCTCATACTTATGGAACTATCGTCTAGGCCACTTAAATGAAACTCGCTTAACTAAGTTACACAAATGTGGAGACTTATGCCCAATGGAATGGGTATCCTATGGTGCGTGCGAACCTTGTTTAAAGGGGAAGATGACTAAAAAACCTTTCAAAGGAAAGGGATAGCATTCCAGTAGTACTTTGGAAATAATACATTCCAATGTATGTGGTCCAATGAGTGTTAAGACACATGAGGGTTTCGTCTACTTCATAGCCTTTATCTATGATTACTCGCGATATGGTTATTTGTACCTTATGAGGCACAAGTCTGAAAGTTTTTAGAAATTCAAAGAGTTCAGAACCGAAGTAGAGAAACAGCTTGGGAAAAGTATCAAAACCCTTTGATCTGATCGAGGCGGTGAATACTTAAGCCAAGAGTTTCAGGATTATCTAAGGGATAATGGTATTTTATCCGAGTGGACACCTCCTTATACACCCCAACACAACGGAGTGTCAGAAAGGAGGAATCAAACCCTACTCGGTATGGTTTGGTCTATGATGAGCCAAGCAGAACTCAGCAGATCCTTTTGGGGATATGCACTCGAGAGCGCAGTTTATATTCTAAACAGAGTGCCCTCTAATTCAATTGATCAAACTCCATACAAATTAATGTATCGTAAGAAACCCACTCTTTCTCACCTGAGTGTTTGGGGATGTCCTACTTACGTAAAGAGGATGAGTTCAGATAAGCTGGGTGCTAAGTGTGATAGGTGTCTGTTTGTAGGTTACCCTAAGGAGACTATAGGGTATACCTTCTTTACTCCCATGGAATAAAAAGTACTTGTTTCCAGAAATGCTCAATTCCTCGAGAAGGAGCATATACTTGAAAAAGCTAGTGGGAGCAATCTTGAGCTGAGCACTCAAGAAGATCAAACAGACAATCAACTGATTATACCTACACCTATTACACAAGATAGTGTAAGCATGGAACAACCTATTATAACACCGATATTGCGTAGGTCAGGTTAGGCTCCAATCGCTCCCGAGCGATACGGTTTTTTCATCTTTGATGATAAACATCTCTTCCTTATGGAAGATGATGACCCCAGGACTTACAAGGAGGTAATGGAAGGCTCAGAATCTGATAAATGGCTTACAGCCATGAGGTTGGAGATGGACTCCATGTACAAAAATAAAGTCTAGAGCTTGATTGATGCTCCAAGTGGGATTAGGCCCATAGGATGCAAGTGGGTTTTCAAGAAGAAAACTGACATGGACGGTAACGTAGTTACCTATAAAGCAAGGTTGGTTGCAAAAGGGTACAGTAAAAAAAAGCATTGACTATGATGAGACCTTTTCACCAGTGGCCATGTTGAAGTCTATTAGGATACTCCTTACCATCACCGCTCATTAAGATTATGAGATTTGGCAGATGGATGTGAAGACAACATTCCTTAACGGGAATCTGGACAGGGATGTGTGTTTGGCACAACCCGAGGGTTTTACATCCAAGGATGGCTCAAAGGTATGCAAGTTGCGGAAGTCTATTTATGGACTTAAGCAAGCATCGAGGAGTTGGAATATTAGGTTTCACAAGACAATACGAGAAATTGGTTTTTTATCAAACGCTAATGAGCCTTGTGTATATAAGAAGGCTAGTGGGAGTGCGATCATTTTCCTAGTATCATATGTCGATGACATATTATTAATAGGAAGCGAGATTCCTTTTCTTCAAATAGTTAAGTCATGGTTGTCAAAGAAGTTCTCCATGAAAGACCTTGGAGAAGCAGCTTTTATACTCGGTATAAAGATCAACTAAGATAGATCCAAAAGGATGCTAGGTCTTTTGCAAGTACATATACAAGGTTTTGGCTAGATTTAACCTTGAGCAATCAAGAAAGGGTTATCTCCCAATGTCTCACAAGATTAACCTTTCTAAATCTGAGTGTCCGAGAGCACAAGAGGAGAGACTATGCATGAATGGAATACCCTATGCCTCAGCGATAGGTTCCATCATGTATGCTATAGTATGCACTCGGCCTGACGTCTCTCATGCGTTGAGCGTCATGAGTAGATTTTAATTTGACCTAGGTGAGAAGCACTGGATGGCCATTAAAACTATCCTTAAGTACTTACGTAGTACTAAGGATATGTTTTTAGTATATGGAGAAGGTGATCTCACTTTGAAGGGATACACCGACGTGAGTTTTCAATCAGATAGGGATGATTATAAGTCCTAGTCAGGTTATGTGTTTATGTTAAACAGAGGGGCAGTTGTTTGGAAAAGTTTCAAACAGGATATGACTATCTGTTCAACCATAGAATCTGAGTATTTAGCTGCTTTTGAAGTAGCTAAGCAAGCCATTTAGCTTAAGGGATTTATTAGTGAACTCGGTGTGGTGTCCAACATTGTAAATCCAATAGCGGTCTATTACAATAATAAGGGGGCTATTACTCAAGAAAAGGAACCACGGTCTCATCACAGAAATGAACATATACTCAGAAAGTACTATCTTGTTCAGGAGATGGTAGCCAGAAAAGATATAAATTTAGAATACATCCTGATGGATCAAAATCTAGCATATGGGTTAACTAAGCCATAGACCTAAGTTAAACATGACCATCATGTTAACGAGTATGGCATGAGGCACATGGGCAATTGGCTCTAGTGCAAGTGGGAGATTGTTAAACATAATGTATAACCTAGAGGCAATTAGGGTGATATATCTTTATTAGCTATAATGTACAAACAGTTTTGAATTATTATTAATAATATTTAAGGCATCTTTATTGCTTATCAATGCTTTCTGTTTATTTATATATCTCGCTGGAATCATATATGTATAGTATTAAATATGCATATGCGCATGAGATAAAGTCCATGATAACTTCATAGCGTAAAAGTGCGAGGACATAGTGTGAGCTATGTGGTGTGATAACTGCACATACGTGTTACTATGAATAGTTTAAATATCCCTAGTCATAGTTTCATTGAGATTGGACATCAATGGAATGGATAGACTAGCATGTGTAGGTTTACTCCTTGGATTAGATCCAAGTAGCCAATCTCACGAGCTGAAGGTGGTACCTTGAGTTAACACATGAATGTATTTGGGTAATACATTGGAGACCACTATAAGATAGAAATTCGGAAATAACTATATCCATGTGTTGGTGTCATGTCTTATTGCAATAGCAGTACAAGTATCCTTAGACCTTAGATACTGGTTACCTTGTGTAGGAGTTGCTGTTCTTTGGGTCATACTTATTCATACCCTGGCGATTAGGATGACACGGGTGATTACAGGTATAGTGATGATCACATATTGGTAAGCCAAGTAGTCAAGATGGGATCCATTGCTCCTAATATAGTGATATAATGGGAGATGTACCTTAGGGCCCCTTGTTGAAATGACACACTCATAAACCTTTAATCAGAGTATAATATTGATAGAACAGGTTTCTAGTAAATTTTGATACATAATGGCTGAATGGTGTTCTTCATGAACAAGTCTAATTCCGGGATAGCAATAGCTATTACATGAGCTAACACTTAATCTGAGCTCAATAAATTGAATGGTACTTAACCTGATGGAAGGAGTGTATTGTATTGGTTACTACTGCAGAACCGGATAAAGTCACAAACACATGACATTCCAAGTATCGGGGGATCATACGCCTTTGCTAGAAAGCCAATTTGATCGTCTAGAGCTATTAGGTTCCATATCGGTCTGGAACACTGAGCCTAAAGGTTCCCGGATGGAAAGCCAAATTTAGGTTAACCTCTAGCGACTCTATACTTTGGGATCCTATGAGGTTACACACTTTGGGTCTTTATCGGACTAAGTAAAGAACCTATAGACTAGGTCTATGCTGAAAATACCAGTTATCGAATTCGTTAGAAGAATTATTAATTGGTTGGACCGAATTAATAATTAAAGAGAATAAAGAGAAAATAGGGAAAAATTACACAGAGTGGAGCAAGGGAATTTTTGCAGTTGTAAGTGGGCCTCAAATGAACATGGGATGTTCGAAGTGGGGCATGCAGGGAAAGCTCGCATGCATGGGCTTGTGGCAACAAGGCAAGCCCGCAAGGGCTTGCCTTGCTAACGGCGCACGAGTTAGCCCGCGGGTCATTGTGACCCACATAGATTACCCGCTAAGGTGGGATGGGATATATTCCCTTCCCACCTAGTGTTAAAGGGGGAGTATAGCACTCCCCCTTTTCCTTATACATAGGCCTCCCCTCTCATTATTCTCTACTAAAGATGGACCCGGATCCCGGACCCGTAGATCCAGATCCATTTTTTAGGATATGGATCCTAATTTTTTAGATCCATCAGATCCGGGTCCAAGAAAATGGATCTGGATTCGGTACCGGATTTTAGAATAGGACCCAGATCCGGACATGGATCCGTACATATATATAATATAAATTAAAAACCCTAATATTTAGCTCCTCCTCCATCTGTTCTGCCTCTCTAGCTAACCCAACATCTCTGCCTATTCCTCCTCTTCCTTCTGAACAATCTCATACTCAACCTCTTTTTTCTCAATTCCCCTCTAAAATTCCCTTCATCGCACCCTCTTCTCACTCAATCAGCTTCATCATTGGTTTTTTCTCTGGTTTGTTATTTCGATTCGACTCAATATTTTATTTCTTTCTTCGAAGTACCAGATCAAAGATCGAACTCGTGGCTAATTTTATTAGGTTTTCTTACACTAGGGTTAAGATCACTTTTTGATTTGTTAACTTTTGTTTTTTAATTGCTGATCGAAAGAAGCTGAGATTGGTGGGTCTTGCGTTTATTTGTGTTGCATGTGGGGAATTCTCGAATTTTGGGTAGTTAGCTTTTACAACTACTAGTTTTTTCTATCAATTTCCTCTCTGTTTTGGGTATGCTTAATTGTTTAATTGCTCATTGATTTTTCATTCTTCGTTTAGTTGCTCATTGATTTTTCCCGAGAATGAATATCCTAGAGACAATTCCACTATAAATATGGTTCCAAGGGTATATTGGATAGGTTTGAAATGAACTTTGGGTGTATTGTAAATGGCATTTCCTGTTAGTGAAAAAATTCTTGCAAGAAGAAATTTGCAGTGTTATAAGCACTTGAAATATTGGTAGTTTATGAGCTTAGTGATATCTTCGTTTTTATTATAATATTGGTAGTTTGTAATATATATTCAATCTCATGAATTATCGTCAAAAGCATGTCTGGAGGTGATAAAAAAAAAGCAGCAGCATGGGATGAGATTAGATTTAGATTAGGTTTTGGATCCATTTTGGATCCGGATCCGTTCGATCTGGATCTGGATCCAAAAATTACAAATCCAACGGATCCAAGACAGATCCGGATCTAGTATGTATAAATGGATCCGGATCGGGTCCAAGTTAGATCCGGACCGGATCCGACCCGTTGCCATCCCTATTCTCTACACACACATCTAAACTTCAGCTTAGCTTTTCTCTCTGAGTTAGACATCTCTCTCTTTATTCGTTGTGCAAGATCCTCCACGCGTTTCTCCAAACAAACAAAGAATTCTTTTGAAGGCTCTTTCTAAAGTGAGCCATCTCAGTTTATTTTCAGGTTTTTCTTCGAGCAGTCTAGCAGCTGCTATTTACTAACGGGTTCTTCCTCAATGAGTTTTTGGTCGGTGAAGATCTGTGTGGATCAATAGTAGAGGCTCTCCTAGTTTGGAAGCTCGTGCTAACGAAGTTCTGCCGAATTGCTCTAAGGGAACACCGTCATCAAAAGAGAGAAAGCACACGCATCAACTGGTAATGCTTTAAACTTAGATTCTAAGTTTCTTTTATAAGCTTTATAAACCTAAAAGCATATATGGAATGTTTTAACCTAGATTTTATCAATCATGGCATGCTTAGGAGATCCTTAGGTTAAATTTAAGTTTTGAAATTCTGCCTTGGAACGTTTGCATGTTCAATTACTGTCTTGATTAACCAGCAAGTTAAGAGTATTACCAGTTTATGCTTGTCTTCCCTTGGTGCGATGCTCCCTTAGAATAATTTGAAAGCACTCTGTTAGCACTAGCCTCCAAATTAGGACAGCCTCTATGATTGATCGACCCGCATTTTCACCGACCAAAACCTCCCACTTGAGGAAGAACTTGTTGGTAGACAATAGATGCTAGAACACTCAAAGACCAACCCAAAAATATAACTTAGAAGGCTCTCTTCAAAATATGAATGAGCTTTCAAAAGAATTCTTATGACGAAGGAGAAACTCATGGAGGATCTCGCAAAAAGCTCACGAAGAAAATATGTCAAAACTCAGAAGGAAGGCTGAGATGAAGTACTTTAGAAAGGGGGGAGCAGGCTATATATAGCTAAAAGGGGGAGCAAAATTACTCCCCCAAACCAATATGGGATTTATTCTTTGCACCAATCCCACGTGTACTGCTCTGCGAGAATCTCGCGGAGCAGCTTACCTTGAGTGCAGCAAGCTTTGCGAGAAATCTTGCAAGCCCACAACAGCCTGGGCTTACGAGATTTCTCCCAAGCTCACGGGCCTCTACAAGCACTGGCAGCACTTGCGAGGCCTGCTTGCGGGCTTTCCCACAAGTGTTGCTAAGCAACACTTGTTAGCTCGCAAGCTTGCCTCACAGACTCTAGCGAGATTTCTCGCAAGATCCACTTGCGGCACTCTAGTTCGGTTGTTCCCCTTTCTTTCCGACATTTTAGTCTGATAAAAATTCATCCAATCGAGTTTGACCTTTTCCCTACTTTTCCCTTTTATTCTCGGTATAGACCTTGTCTATAAGTTCTTTACTTAGTCTGGAAAAGACCCAAAGTTTGTGTCCTCATAGGATCCCAAAGTATAGAGCCGCTAGAGGTTAATTTTAAACTTGGCTTCCCATTTGGGAACCTTAAGACTCAGTGTTCTAGACCGATATAGAACCTGATAACTATAGATGATCATATGGGCTTTCTAGTAAAGGTGTATGATCTCCCGATACTCAGAACATCACGTGCTTGTGACTTTCGGTTCTGCAATAGTAACCAATACAATACACTACTTCCATCAGGTTAAGTACCATCCAGTTTATTGAGCTCGGATTAAGTGTTAGCTCATGTAATAGCCGTAGCTATCTTGGAAATACACTTGTTCACGAAGAACACCACTCACCATAATGTATCAAGATTGACTAGAAACCCATTCTATCAATCTTATACTATGATCAATGGTTTATGAGTGTGTCTCTTCAACAAGAGGCCTTAAGGTACAACTCCCATTATATTATTATACGAGGAGCGATGATCCCATCTTGACTACTCGGCTTACCAACAAGTGATCATCACTATACTGGTAATCACCTATATCATCTTAATCACAAAGGTATGAATAAGTATGACCCAAAGTATATCAACTCCCACACAAGGTAACTAGTATCTTAGGTCTGAGGATACTTGTACTGCTACTACAATAAGACATGACACCAACACATGGATATATTTATTTTTGAGTGTCTGTCTTATAGCGATCTCCAATGTATTACCCGAACACATTCATGTGTTAACTCAAGGTACCACCTTCAGCTCGTGAGATCGGCTGCTTGGATCTAATCCAAGGAGTAAGCCTACACATGCTAATCTATCCGCTTCATTGATGTCCAGCCTCAATGAAACTATGATTAGGGATATTTAAACTATTCATAGTAACTCGTGTGTGCAGTTCTCATACCATATAGCTCCCACTATGTCCTCAAACTTTAACACTATGAAGTAGCCATGGACTTTTCTTATCAATGCGTATATATATAATAACACATATATATGATACTAGCAAGATACATAATTTAAATAAACATTGATAAATAACAAAGATGCCTTTATTATTGATAACAATAATCTAGATACTGTTTGTACATTATAACTAATAAAGATATATCACCGTAATTGCCTCTAGGGCATACATCATGTCTAACAATCTCCCACTTGAACTAGAGCCAATTGCCCATGTACTTCATGCCATAATTGTTAACATGTTGGTCATGCTTAACCTGATTCAATGGCTTCGTTAGCCCATATGCTAGATTCTGATCCGTAAAGATGTATTCTAAGCTTATATCCTTTTTAGCTATTATCTCCTGAATGAGATAGTATATTCTGAGTACATGTCCATTTCTCTTATAAGACCGTGGTTCCTTTGCCTAAGCAATATCCCCATTGTTATCGCAATAGACCGCTATTAGATTTACAATGCTAGACACCACACCAAGATCACCAATAAATTGCTTAGCTGCTTCCAAGCAGCTATGTACTCAGATTCAATTGTTTAATCGATAGTCATATCTTGTTTGAAACTTTTCCAAATAACTTCCCCTCTATTTAACATAAACACATATCCTAACTGGGACTTGTAATCGTCTCTGCTAAACTGAAAACTCACATCAGTGTATTCCTTCACAGAGAGATCACTTTCTCTATAAACCAAAAACAGATTCTTAGTAATTTGTAAGTACTTGAGGATAGTTTTAATGGCCATCTAATGCTTCTCACCTAGATCAGATTGAAATTTGCTCAGAACGCTCAATGCATGTAAGACGTCAGGCCGAGTGCATACCATAGGATACATGATGGATCCTATCGCTGAAGCATAGGGTATTCCATTCATGCGTAGTCTCTCCTCTTATGTTCTCCAACACTCAGGTTTAGAAAGGTTAATCCCGTGAGACATTAGGAGATAACCATTTCTTGACTGCTCAAGGTTAAATCTAGCCAAAATCTTGTCTATTTATGCACTTTTAGAAAGACCTAAGCAGCATTCTATATCTATCATGGTAGATCTTTATACCTAATATAAAAGCTACTTCTCTAAGGTCTTTCATGGAGAACTTCTTTGACAACCATGACTTTACAATCACAGTCTGAAGAAAAGGAACATCGTTTCCTATCAATAATATGTCATCGACATATAATACAAGGAAAATGATTGCATTCCCACTAGCCTTCTTATTTACATAGGGCTTATCAGTATTTGACATAAAACCAATTCCTTGGATTATCTCGCCAAACCTAATATTCCAACTCCTTGATGCTTGCTTAAGTCTATAAATGGACCTTTGCAACTTGCATACCATCGAGCCATCTTGGGATGTATCATATATACATCCCTATCCAAGTTCCCGTTATGGAACGCTGTTTTCACACCCATCTGCCAGATCTCATAATCGTTATGAGTAACGTTGGCAAGGAGTATTCTGATAAACTTTAACATGGCTACTGGTGAAAAGGTTTCATCAAAGTGAATACCTTTCTTTTGACTGTAACCTTTTGCAACTAGCATTGCTTTATAGGTAATAGCATTACCATCAATGTCAGTTTTCTTTTTGAAAAGCCACTTGCATCCTATTGGCTTAATCCCACTTGGAGCATCAACCAAGCTCCAGACTTGATTTTCATACATGGAGTCCATCTTTGACTTCATGGTTGTAACCATTTATCAGACTCTGAGCCTTCCATTGCCTCCTTCTAAGTCTTGGTCTCATTATCTTCCATGAGGAAGATATGCTTATCATCAGTGATGAAATAACCATATCGCTCGGGAGCGATTGGAACTTGACCAAACCTACTCAATGTCGATGTTATAATAGGTTGTTCCATGATTACACTTTCTTGTGTAACAGGTGTATGAACAATTAGTTGATTGTCTATTTGATCCTCTTGAGCGTCTAGCTCAAGATTGCTCCCACTAGCTTTCACATGTATATGCTCCTTCTCTAGGAATTGAGAAATTCTAGAAATAAGTACCTTATATTCCTTGGGATCATAAAAGGTATAACCCATGGTCTCTTTAGGGTAACCTACAAACAGACATCTGTCAAACTTAGCACCTAGCTTATCTGAACTTATCCTCTTTACATAAGTAGGACATCTCTGAACTCTCAAGTGAGAAAGAGCTAGTTTCTTACCATACCACATTTCGTATGGTGTTTGATTAACTAATTTCGAGGGCACTCTATTTAGAATATAAACTGTGCTCTCAAGTGCATAATCCCAAAAGTATCTGCTGAGTTCTTCTTGGCTCATTATGGACCGAACCATATCGAGTAGGGTTCGATTTCTCCTTTCCGACGCTCCATAGTGTTGGGGTGTATAAGGAGGTTCCCACTAGGATAAAATACCATTATCCCTTAGATTTCTCTACATCGGTTCTAAACTCTTTGAATTTCTCAAATCTTTTAGACTTGTGCCTCATTAGGTATAAATAACCATATCGCGAGTAATCATCGATAAAAGTTATGAAGTAGACAAAATCTTCATGTGTCTTAACACTCTTGGACCACATACATTAGAATGTATTATTTCCAAAGTACTTGTGGCACGTTGACCCTTTCCTTTGAAAGGTTTATTAGTCATCTTTCCCTTTAAACAAGGTTCGCACGCCCCATAGGATTCCCATTCTGTTGGCCCCAAGTCACCATATTTGTGTAACTTAGTCAAGCAAGTCTCATTTATATGGCATAAATGACAATGCCATAAGTGTGAAGATTTCTCATTATCTAATTTAGATTTCTTAACAATGTTCATATTAGAATTTCACATAAATGACATCAACACATATTCCACAAATATAAGGAACATTATTGGGTCAAATTTGACAATTATTATTGGAAAATAAAATCTCATATCCATCTGTTGCTAAACACGCAACAGAAATAATATTCTTAGTGGCAGCAGTAATATAATAGCAATTGTTCAAAACTAAAACAAGGCCACTAGGTAAACGAAGGTTATATATCCCTATAGCTGCTGAGCTAACCCGTGCTCCATTCCAACTCTTAGGCACATTTCCCTCTTTGCAAACCTCCTACTGTTCCACAACCCCTTCACAAAAGTGCAGATATGAGTACCACAACTAGTATCCAATACCCATGTAGACTCATAAGGAACTGTAGAGAAACTCTCTATCATGAACATACCTAAAGTAGATGCCTCACTTGGCTTCTTCTTCACTTGTTCAAAAATCTGAACCTTGTAATCCTTCTTCTAGTGGCCTGCCTTGCCACATTGGAAGCAAACATTTATAGTTCCTTTCTTACTTTTCTTCTTCTTATCAATTTTCTTCTTGGCACTCAGACCCTTTCTAAAATGGAACCCACCATTGGAAGGTTTGGTTTTCTTAACCAGAAGTAAAACCTTTGGATCCTTTCGAATCTTAGGCTCTACTATTTTCAGCATGTTGACCAACTTAGGCAGTGTGGCATCAATATTCTTTATATAATAATTAGTCACAAACTTTGAATAAATATCTGTCAATGAAGCAAGAATCAGATTTACACATAATTCTTGATCCATCACAAAACCCAGTCGAGTCAACTTCTCTATATAACCCAAAAGTTTAAGAGCATGCTGAGGTGCTAAAGTGCCAACCTGCATCTTCCTTCCGAATAAGAGTTTTGATATATCAAATCTCTCAGACCTGGCATGCTCTGAGTAGAGCTCCTAAAGATGGAGATTCATGGTATCTAATTCCATGCTCTCATGCTATTTCTGAAGCTCAGAATTCATGGTTTCCAACATTATGCATGCTGCTATTTCAAGATCCTTTCTGTGCTTCTCCCATGCTTCATGTTCATTGGCATCAGCATCAGGTTCGTCAGGGAGGGGCTCATCCAAAACATAAGCTATCCTTTCGGATCTGAGGACTATCCTCATCTCCCTGAACCAATCGATAAAGTTTGAACCATTTAGTTTGTTATCAAGAATTAAACGAAGGTTTATGTTGGGGTCCATTGTTCAAACTAGATATAAGATAGAAATTGTTCAGATATTAGGATACGTACATGCATTTAATATAAGGTCTTTAATTAAACACACATTTCCTACTATTTTTATCGACATTCAAATAGCCCCTTCTATTAAATTCGGGAAATTTGGTCCAACCAATTTTCCTTAGTAGGTAGCATCCATAGCCATTCATCATGACCCCCACTATAGCAGGTCAAGCTATAATAATGCAACCATGGTTGGAACCCATCCATTTGCAATACATGCAATTGCTAATCCATTTGACTTCTCTTTCTCGAGCGTACCTAATTGTATGACTCCTCAAATATGTTTCCAATTTGGCATTAGCTTCACTGACATGGACAACTATCCCATTTTGGTTAAGGCATTAACCCCATCTAGTCTCATGACCAAATACATGTTAAGGGAAAGCATGTTATACATGTCCTTACATCCGGTAATAAGGTTCGTATCACGACTTATGACGGGAAGACTATTTACCGCCTTAATATTGTTGTAGGGATTTCATTGGTGCAGCTGGTCTCGCCCTAGTCTAGGTCTTATACGATGGATATGATTATGATAATAATAATTTCGGGATATTTGGAATTATTAATCTAAGGGAACATGCTCAAGATTGGTATATCTAGGGGAGAGCAAAAAAAACCCATAATCGAATCGGAATCGACCTAAACCAAATCGAATCGAAACGAATCAAATGTATTCAGTTAGGTTTTTGGTTTTATAAATTTATTGTTAATTGTTTCAGTTCAGGGAAAAATCGAAAAAACTAAAAGTCGAATCATTTTAATTTTAAATTAATTTATTAATTCTTTTCATGATCAATTAACATTTAATATTTGAAAATTAAACTTTTTTTTCAAATTAACAATGAATTATATATGTTAAGAATTATTTTATGTTGACTTTTAATCATTTTATATTAAAAATTTATATTTCAATAATAAAAATAATGAAAAAATATATATATAATAGTATATCGGTTCAAAACCTAATCGAATTAAAACAGGACCCAAATAATTCGGTTCGGTTCAAACCTAACCAAAATATTTCGGTTAGGTTTACAGTTCTCATATTTCCCTTGAAACGATTTGGTTTCGAACTTTGCTCACCCCTAGGTACATCATAATCATTCCATTATGCCAAGACTCCACATAGTATGCAAAACAAACAAGCTTCATGTTTAAGTTCTTGCACCTATGTCTATAAGTTTTAATTTAACAATTTAAACCATAGCTGTAAAACCATATGCGGAATCCAATTCCCATACATGAAATCAACTAAGTCATATAAGTCCCTTAGGTATGCTTGAACTTAATATTAATGGAGATTTCCAGGTAAGAGAGGCCCCCTTAAAGTAAATGAGTAGCCAAGTCCAATCCTTGCCAAAATAATGACGAGCACTTCGATCGTTATACCACAGACAATTATGATTTAAAGATTTCTTTTAATTGAGTGAAGTACTGGATGACCCTCAATTTAAAGCATTTACAAGTGTGGTAAATGGTTGTTAATTTATATGATAATCACCTAAACTAAGTTTGAGCAAAAACCTTAATTTAGTTATCACATCATTTTCTATAACAGAAATTGAAACCTAAGTCATGCATAGCATACTTTAATCAATTGATAGAAAATATCATTTCAACATATTATCATCAATCATGCATAGCATAAGGTAGGCTCAGATACCACTGCTGTTAATTAAGACAGTAATTGAACATGCGAACTTGCAAGGCGGCATTTCGAAACTTAAAATTAACCCTAAAGGAACTCCTAACAATGCCATGATTGATATAATCTAATTGAAATGTTCAATAAATGCTTATAGGTTTATAAAACTTAATATAAGAAACCTAACATCTAAGTTAAGAACATTACCAGTTGATGTGTGTCTTCCCTTGGTGCAGTGATCCCTTAGAACAATTCGACATCACTCCGTTAGCACTAGACTCCAAATTAGGATAGCCACAATGATTGATCCACATGGATCTTCACCGACCAAAACCTCCCTCTTGATGAAGAACTTATTGGTAGACAACAACTGCTAGACCACTCGAAGACAAACCCGAAAATATAACTTAGAAGGCTCTTTTCAAAATATGAATGAGCCTTCAAAAGAATTCTTGCGATGAAGGAGAAACTCATGGAGAATCTCACAAAAAGCTTGCGAAGAAAAGATGTCAAAACTCAGAAGGAAGGCTGAGCTAAAGTACTTTAGAAAGGGGGGAGGAGGCTATTTATAGCCAAAAGGGGGAGCAAAACCGATTGCACCAATCCCATGCGAGCTTGCAAGCCTGCGCGGGCTACTCCGCAAGAATCTCATGAACCAGCTTACCCTGCAAGGCATGGCCCTTGCATAGGCTTGCCTTGCGTGCTGCTGGCCTTGCGAGAAATCTTGCAAACCCGCAATAGCCTGGGCTTGGGACATTTCTCGCAAGCCCACTTGCGATAAGCCCCGCGGGCCTCTGCAAGGGCTTCCAGCACTTGCAAGGCCTGCTTGCAGGCTTTCCGCAAGATCTACCAAGTAGTGCTTGCAAGCCCACGAGTGCTTCTAGCGCTCATGTGGGCTTGCCTCGCTGACTCTTGCAATATTTCTTGCAAGATCTACTTGCGGCACTCTAGTTAGGTTTTTCCCCTTTCTTTTCGACATCTTGGTCCGACCAAAATTCATCCAATTGAGTTTGAACTTTTCCCTTTTATTCTCAGAATACACCCAGTCTATAAGTTACTTACGTAGTCCAGTAAAGACCCAAAGTGTGTGACTTCATAGGATCTTGAAGTATAGAGCTGTTAGAGGTTAACCTAAACTTGGCATCCCATCCAAGAACCTTTAGGCTCAGTGTTCCAGACCGATATGAAACCCGATAACTCTAAACGATCAAATGGGCTTTCTAGTAAAGGCGTATGATCCCTCAATACTCAAAACAGCACGTGCTTGTGACTTGATACGGTTCTGCAATAGTAACCAATACAATACACTCCTTCCATCAGGTTAAGTACGATCTAGTTTATTGAGCTGTGATTAAGTGTTAGCTCATGTAATAGCCGTAGCTATCCTAGAATTACACTTATTCATGAAGAACACCACTCGCCATAATGTATTAAGATTGACTAGAAACCTATTCTATCAATCTTATACTCTGATAAGAGGTTTATGAGTTTGTCTCTTCAATAAGAGGCCTTAAGGTACAACTCCCATTATATTACTATATCAGGAGCGATGGATCCCATCTTAACTACTTGGCTTACCAACGAGTGATCATTACTATACCTGTAATCACTCGTATCATCCTGATTGCTAGGATATGAATAATTATGACCCAAAGTATAGCAACTCCTATACAAGGTAACTAGTATCTCAGGTTTGAGGATACTTGTACTACTATTGCAATAAAGCGTGACACCAACACATGGATATATTTATTTTCGAGTGTCTGTCTTATAGTGGTCTCTAATGTATTACCCGAATACATTCATTTGTTAACTCAATGTACCACCTTCAGCTTATGAGATCTGTTACTTGGATCTAATCCAACGAGTAAGCCTACACAAGCTAGTCTGTCCACTTCATTGATGTCCATTTTCAATGAAACTATGACTAGGGATATTTATACTATTTATAGTAACACGTGTGTGCAGTTCTCACACCACATAGCTCTCACTATGTCCTCGCACTTTCACCCTATGAAGTAGTGATGGACTTTTTCTTATCAATGTGCATATATATAATAACACATATATATGATACTAGAGAGATACATAATTTAAATAAACATTGATAAATAACAAAGATGCTTTTATTATTGATAACAATAATTTAGAAACTGTTTGTACATTATAAGTAATGAAGATATATGGCCCTAATTGCCTCTAAGGCATACATCAAGTCTAACAAGATGGACCTACGAGTGGGAAATGGAGCACGGGTTGCTGCATTAGCCATAGGAAGTTTTAGTCTCTGTTTGCCAAGTGGCCTAGATTTAGTTTTGAACAATTGCTATTATATTCCGAATATTGCTAAGAATATTATCTACATTGTGCTTCAGAGGGATTTGAGATTTTATTTTCGAATAATAATTGTCAGATTCATTTGAATAATGTTCTTTATAGTTATGGAATGTTGAATAATGTCATTTATATTCTTGATGTTAAAACAAAAGTTTTTAATATGAACAATGTAAAGAAAGTTAAGTTAGATAATGAGAAATCCTCATACGTGTAGCATTTTTGTCTAGGGTATATAAATGAAGCTTGCTTAACTAAGTTACACAAGAGTGGAGACTTAGGCCTAGTAGGCTTGGAGTCTTATGGTGATTGCGAATATTGTTTAAAAGGTAAGATGACAAAGTTACCTTTTAAAGGAAATGTTGAACGAGAAACTATTACATTGGATATGATACATACAGATGTATGTGGTCCAATAGTGTTCAAGCACTTGGAGGTTATTCCTACTTTATTACTTTTATCGTTGATTACTCATGATATGGGTACTTGTACTTAATGAAGCACAAGTCTGAAGTTTTGAAAAGTTCAAAATATTCAGGAATGAAGTGGAGAAACAACTTGAGAAAAGTATTAAGGAACTTTGATCAGATCAAGGTAGAGAATGAATAAGTCAAGAGTTTCGGGATTATCTAAAGGAAAATGATATTCTATCCCAATGGACACCTCCTTACACACCCCAACATAATGGTGTGTCTGAAATGAGGATTCAAACCTTATTGGATATGGTTTGGTCCATGATGAGCCAAGTAAGTCTCAGTAAATCCTTTTGGGGATATGCACTAGAGAGCGTAGTTTATATTTTAAACAGAGTGCCCTCTAAATCAGTTGATCTTAGACCGCATGAGAAATGGTGTAACAAGAAACCATCTTTTAGTCACCTAAGAGTATATGGTTGTCCTGCTATGATATAGAGGATAACATCAGATAAGCTTGAAGCTAAATCTGATAATGGATATCCAAAAGAAAGAGTTTGATATTTGTTTTACCAACCCGAGGAACAAAAGGTGTTTGTATCTCTGAATGCCCACTTCTTAGAGAATAAACACTTACAGAAGTTAGTGGGTTAACTATTACTCGTAAACAATTTGAAATTCACTTGGTCTCTAAAGCACATACAAATTAGGAACTCGATTATTAGTCAAACTCCTATTCCACAAAATCGACTTAGGAAGTTAGGAGGGTATAAAACAACCGAAAGAAATAGAAATGAACCATTTATCATCAATTTTTGTTTTTTATTGCTTTTACATTAATTAGCATTTTATTCATTTTCTTGTTCTTTTTTTTTGTTTTTGCTTTTATGTAAATCTTGTTTCCTTTGTCCATCGTTTCTAACGAACATTTCCTATCCTGTTTAATTTGAATTTTGCCATTTAAATCAACCATATCTTATAAACCATTAATTGTTTAGAACAAGTTTTTTACATATTTTGTTCGTCTCATTTTTATCTTTAAAACAACAAATTCGAATTTTTAGAAACAAAAAAATTTACAAAAAAAGACATGGTATAAATGCCTTATACCTAGCCTTAGAGCTATGATACATGGCATAAGAGTGATATATTGCGTTGTGATCGGATTACTTTGGGATCAGACCAATTATGTTATTATTTGAAATTGGTAGTTTTATTGCAAATAGAGATTATCTGGGTTAACATCAATCATCACTATCTTTCTGTCTCCTCTCAATCCAAATAACTCAGTTCTCTCTATTATTACTCTTTGATCTTTCACGATTGAAATTTTTGTAATCCAAGATCATGTTCTATTGGACTTATAATTAGTATAATAAATTTAATTCAAAGGAACATGGTCTTGTAAATTGCTTTGTAGGTTTTTTATTTTGTTTTTGAATTGATTTCTAGTTACAAAGAAGGACAACTTATAAAAAAAGTCTAAATGTCGAAAATTGTATGCCATAATATAAATACAATTTTAAAGTTTTATAATTACAAATAGGGCTTTTTTTAAAAATTGCATGAAATAAAGCCATCAAAATAGGAACATCAAAATAGGAAATTCATAAAGGGCTTTATTTCATGAATTTTTTTTAAAAAAATAGGGCTTTATTTCTTGAAATTTTTAGGGCTTTATAACATAATTCCTAAAATAGTCTAAATTGTATTTTCAAATAAGGCTTTATAACATAATTCTTAAAGGGCTTTATTTTAGGAATTACCTATTTTGATGGCTTTATTTCATGCAATTTTTTTAAAAAAGCCCTATTTGTAATTATAAAACTTTAAAATTGTATTTATATTATGGCATAAAATTCTTCGCGAGCTTTTTACGACCTCCACAAGTTTCTTCTTCGTCGTAAGAATTCTTTTGAAGGCTCATTCATAATTTGAAGAGAGCCTTCTAAGTTATATTTTTGGATTGGTCTTAAGGTCTAGCAGGTGTTGTCTGCCAACAAGTTCTTCCTCAAGCGGGAGGTTTTGGTCGGTGAAAATCTATGTGGATCAATCATGGAGGCTGTCCTAATTGGGAGGCTAGTGCTAACGGAGTGCTGTCGAATTGTTCTAAGGTGCACCGAACCAAGGGAAGGCACGCATCAACTAGTAATGCTCTTAACTTTCTGGTTAATCAAGATAGTAATTGAACATGCAAACGTTGCAAGGCGGAATTTCAAAACTTAAAATTAAGCTAAGGATCTCCTAAGCATGCAATGATTGATATAATCTAGGTTAAAACGTTCCATAGATGCTTTTAGGTTTATAAAGCTCATAAAAGAAACCTAGCATCTAAGTTTAGAGCATTACCAGTTGATCGTGCTTTCTCGCTTTTCGTGACGGTGTTCCCTCAAAGCAATTCGGCAGAACTTCGTTAGCATGAGCTTCCAAACTAAGAGAGCCTCTACGATTGATCCACATGGATCTTTGCCGAACCAAAACCTCGTTGAGGAAGAACCGGTTAGTAAATAGCAGCTGCTAGACCGCTCGAAGACCAAACTGAAAATAAACCGAGAAGGCTCACTTTAGAAAGAGCCTTCAAAAGAATTCTTAGTTTGTTTGGAGAAACTCGTGGAGGATCTCGCACAACAAACGAAGAGAGAGATATCGAACTTAGAGAGAAAAGCTGAGCTAAAGTTTAGATGTGTGTGTAGAGAATAATGAGAGGGGAGGCCTATATATAGGGAAAAGGGGGAGTGCTAGACTCCCCCTCTAACACTAGGTGGGATGGGAATATCCCGTCCCACCTTAGCGGGTTAGCCGCGTTGGTTACAATGACCTGCGGGCTAACCCGCGCGCCTTTAGCAAGGCAAGCCCGCCAGCCGCAAGCCCATACTTGCGGCCCGAGAGCTTTTCAGCTCACAGGGCAGCCGTGTAGGCTCCACTTTGAACATGCCGTGTTAATTTGGGGCCCACTTGCAACAGGAAAAATTCCCTTGCTCCGCTCTGTGTAATTTTTACCTATTTTCTCTTTATTCTCTTTAATTATTAATTCGGTCCAACTAGTTAATAATTCTTCTAACGAATTAGACAACTGATATTTTCGACATAGACCCAGTCTATAGGTTCTTTACTTAGTCCGATAAAAACCCAAAGTGTGTGACCTCATAGGATCCCAAAGTATAGAGCCGCTAGAGGTTAACCTAAACTTGACTTCCCATCTGAGAACCTTCAGGCTTAGTATTCCAGATCGATATGGAACCTGATAGCTCTAGATGATCAAATGGGCTTTCTAGCAAAGGCGTATGATCCCCTGATACTTGGAACGTCACGTGCTTGTGACTTGATCCAATTCTGCAGTAGTAACCAATACAATACTGTGAGCATAGGATTTTGTACCAACTCACGCATTCAATGATGTCGGCTTTTCAAGATTTAATCCTTGAATCACATTGTGAGCGAACGACACGGAGCGGTGGGCCGAGAGCATGCGGTTTCATAGGCACGGTCCACCGGGGTGTTTGAAAAAGGGTGAAAAAGCACCGGGTCAGGGACTCGGGAAAAAGAAAGGTTGAAAGAGAAAAAGGTAAAAAATGTTTAAGATCGGCTCGAACTCGAATCCGCCCTCTCTTAGTGTGGAGTCGCCACCTGGATTAGCTCTTTCCAGGAATTAGAGTCCTGTGAGGCTTAACGTCCGGGGGACGGCCCACCAAGACACAGAGATTCGGGTCCGGGATAAGTTGCTTATTTCTTAAGTGATCACAATATATTGCATCTACAGAAAACCATTTTCTTTTAACTATGCATATTCGCACTTATGTCATTTTTGGAGTTAAATGCATGGTTCACGTATTGCGAAATAATAAAACATTCACAAAACGAAAAAATAAATCATCCACAAAAACTGTAAGTAAATGCGGAAAATAAAATTACAAGGCTTCAAAAATCGGGGGATGCAACCGCCCGCTAACCTATTATTTACATTTCCCGTAAAATATGTGCAATACCCGAAGGAAAATAAATCCTAAACATACATCTAGCCTGCATCCA
>CATIWQ010093984.1:0-11766 GCA_949673415.1 Euphorbia schlechtendalii | reverse complement strand
CATGCGGTCATTTTCACTAATAAAATTGACCAACATACGTGTAAATAAAAATGAACTATTTTTATTTAAATTAAGAACTTTAAAATCATCGATGTTTTAATTAGGCCACAAGGGCCTCGACAAAAGTAAATTGAACATATGTGATATCCCCTGTGCTAACCTTTGTGGATGCAGGTTAGATGTACGTTTAGGATTTTAATTTTCATTCGAGTATCGCAATTTCATTTTTTTTGGGAAATGTAATTAATAGGGTAGCGGGCGGTTGCATCCCCCGATTTTTGAAAACCTTGTAATTTTTATTTTCCGCATTTACTTACTATTTTGTGGATGGATTTACTGCTTTTTCAATACGTGAATCATGCATGTAAACTCGAAAAACAACCTAAGCGCGAATATGAGTAATTAAGAAATTACGATTTTCTGTAGATGTAATATAATGTGATCACTTAAGAAATAAGCAACTTATCCCAGACCTGAATCTTTGTGTCTTGGTGGGCCATCCCTCGGACGTTAAGCCTCACAGGACTAGAATTCCAGGAAAGAGCTAATCCAGGTGGCGACTCCACACTAAGAGATGGCAGATTCGGGTTCGAACCGATCTAAAACGTTTTTGCTTTTCTCTTTCAACCTTTTCACCGGGTCCCCGACCCGGTGAACCCTTTTTCTAAACACCCCGGTGGACCGCGCCTATGAAATCGCACGCTCTCGGCCCACCGCTTCGTGTCACCCGCTCACAGTGGCGACTTCACTAGGGACTTTTTTCTAAAGCTTGTTTTTTTCAAAGGTATTAGATTTTGGATAAGTGCCATAAATTATTGATTAAATTATTCCGTTTTCTCTTGATTTTGACATATTCATTATAACGCATTGCAGTAGAAGGGATTAGCCCATAAGTATAAGGTATCCCTATTACCGCGAAGCTCTCTTTGGTACTAATCTGCCTCCCTGAGAAAAGATACTTGAGCGGGTGGAGCACTTGTTGCCATATCGCATGTACCTCCCTCAACCCATTTGGGGAGAGGCTTGGAGTGTATTTTAGTGCAACAAGAACCTTCTACATCAACAAGCCATTTGGAAACCCTCATGTAAATAAACCATAGGCATTTTCCTTAGGGTGTTACCCAAACACTCAATCATGCAATATATTTTCTTGTAGGTACGCTCCTAAGTATCTTCATAATACTAAGATGAACCAAACTTAGGATAGAGACTAGCCAAAAACCCTACACGTGGGAGTTGTAAGGTTGGAAGATATGACGTTGCATGCTATGTGCTATTTGTATACTACTTTCAATTTTTCATTGTACAAATGTCATACTAGCCACAAACTTTTGTGCAGACACATGAATGCACACACTCATCATCATACCAAACTAATATCACACACACTTAGGCATAGTTAACACTATAGATCGTGTCACCCTAGGACAATATAAAACCACTTAGGAACATGACTTACCCCTTTTCAGCGAGAAGTCAACTTGACATCCAGCTATTAGCCTGTGCATGGAAAACACATCTTTCTTTTACTGCGTGATGTGCACTTGACATCTGACACTTAGCCCACAAGGGGCAATAATATATCCTACACATCATCTTTGAGATGCTCACTTGACATCCAACTCACAGCCCTTCAGGGGTAATTATACACACCAAAAGCCCAAACGGGGCAAATACCTACCAAAAACCATTTTTTTTCCACATTAAAGGATATCCCAGTTAATGTCCTAACCTAAGCCCACATGAGGCAAACTTACTTCAAAAGTCTTACATAACCAAATCTTCAAGGGTATATGCCTCATACCCGAATCATTCGCCCACACGAGGCAATAATTCAAGTATCACCACATACCCTTAAATAGTGATGACCACATAGGTATAAAAAAACTCTGCCCTAATTGGGAAAAATAACCAAATCATTCATTAGGTAGCTATATACGGTAGTTATTTTCATTTTATTAGGGTATGTCACACCGCTTACCCGAAACAATTTTGACCTCCTCATCCCATGAGACCTAGTCATAATACAAAACCTCAAACCATTGACCTATTACCACATAGGTTGCTTAGTCAACTCACTTACACCACTCATATTACGATGTCACACCGACATTGTGCAAATCTCAAATCCAACTCCCGTTGTTGGATTTTCATTTCCACATGTTTTCATTTTTACCTAATGACTAACCTATTTGCTTCAAAAGGATTGACATACATGTTATTTCACATCATGGCATGCTAACACCTTATGAATGTAGCCATAACATTAAACATCTCACACATTTCTCGCATCACGAGTCATGTCATGAATCGTACATGCACAGTCTAATATTCTGCTCATGTATCAAAGGGGCTTGGAAGAGGCCTGCTCGACGCCTGGTCCGTGTTTCCCCAATTATGGCCAATCTGGAGGGGGTTCCGTACACTGACTCAAGTGAGGACTCAGGTTCAGACTCAGATTCGGTTCAATGCACTATTATGGCCAATCCACAATGAGAAGGTCATTCCATCCTTACAGGACAAAGTTCTCAGCAGTCGTCGGTGAGCGCCGAGATTGCAGCTGCCATAAACACCTTTGCCAACAGTGAACAGCTAGCTACGCTCATTCGCCAACACCTCGAGAGGACCCAGAATACAGTGCCCAACCCAGAGGTCACCCTCAACAATGTCAATCGGATAGGGGGACCTCCTACTTCACTCATGATTCCCCCAACTACCTTTTATCAATTCGGGGTAAGACAAAGTCAGCTGAACCGAAGTCAATTCTTCCCTGGACAAACTATCCAACCGATATATGCACCAGGGCCTTTCTACCAAGGAATGACCCAACAGCCTATTCCCAACTGGACTATGTCAGTCGCCTCTCAATTCCAGGCACCTCAATTACCCCATTTCATAGCATATCCCCAAGGGCAATATGGCTCTTATCCAAGCGCAGGGGACGCCATCCTCCAACAACCTGGCATGGTGGAACTATGGCAATAGTTCTTGGCCATTCATAGTAGCCACCTAAGGAACACATACCCTGCACAACCGACAATCAGGGATGAAGACAGCTTGCCCCCAAACTTCGCAATGCTGTAGTTTGAGAAGTACGTAGGATCTGGTGACCCGCGCGCTCACTTAACGGATTATCAAACAATGATGAGAGCATTGAGGGTCAGCAATCGAATGATGGCTAAGCTCTTCATCATCACCTTAGGCCACCTAGTCAATAAATGGTACATCCACCTTCCACTGGATATAGCTACCAATTGGAATAGCCTCGCTCAAGCTATGCTGGGGCATTATGGTTTCAACTCTCAAATAGAAACCACAATGCAACATCTGGAGGCTATAAGGCAAAGGCAGGGTGAGAACTTCAAATCCTGCTATACGCGTTGGATGGCCACATAGGTCAGGCTGCAGACTCGTTTGACCCTACCGGAGATGATAACAAAGCTGCTGGATGGCGCACTGCCACCATATAGGAACAAATTTAGATCTGATAGCTTCTCTAGCTATCAAGAAGTGTTTGAGAAGGCAGAGCAAATGGAGCACTTCGAATCCATTGATACTTTTGGGGGGAACTAGCATGAGGAATGATTATGTAATAATTGGCGTTTAGCTACTTTGCCCACGGAGCTTTTGAATTATTTTGAATAAATTGAACATTATTTATTTGCTTGATATTTTATCAATGACATCACGCATTCTCCTAAACATATACATAATGTTTTTTAGCATACGTGACACATCATTTTATGAAATTAATTTGGGTATAAATGGATTCCCCACAATAAATTCAAATGATTTGACTCTTGAGAGAAAGTGAGAGATAAATACATGTACTTAGACAACGCGTGATAGCGATTGCCTCGTCATAGAAAGATGAAAGATCAAACTCCAAGCACGAAAACGTCCACTGATTCACGCAAGGATCAAGCAATGATCGAAGCCCTAGAAAGGTCAAAATAGATGGCACAACACTAAAGATAGAAGGGAGTCAGATTGTTGAACACGTCAACAACTCCTTCACACAACTCACTACTATATGTGGGGCAATCATCGCACCATCAAAGGAAATGTCGATGATCAAGACTTATCGTCAAATACATCTCAAGCCAGCAATGCGACATGAGCACCAACTAATCGGTCAGAAATGCTGAACGAGACAACAACTAAAGTTGTGGACATGAACGGTGACTAAACTACGAAATCAACCAAGTCGTACACAATTGCTATCACATAAAGGTGAAAGAAATAAATCTCTAAAAAGCAGTACAAATAAAAAATAAATTTGTAATTAGCCTGTCAATTTACACTCGGTTAGTTGATAAAAAATTAGGGCTTATTTTCAAAACACAAAAAGAATAGTCCGCTGAGTTGAAAACCTGAAAAGGGTGGCTCAGTCAAAACTTAGGACATCGAGAGAACCACATTGGTTAGAAAACCTGAAAAGGCTAATTGATGGCAAGAGTCAAATCATTTGAAACATTTATACCCCTGTTAAGTTCATCAATGAATTGTCATTTTTGCTAAATCTTTATGCATATGTTTATTTTGATTGCTTGCATGCCAATGGTAGAATATCGCAAGTAAACATCAAAAATAAAAAAAAATATAAAATAAAGAAAAATAAGTCTGCTGGATTGAAAACCTAAAAGGGTGGTCCAGGAAAAAATTAAGACAAGGTTCGATAGATTAAAAACCTGAAGGGCGATTTATGCAAAACTTAGAACCAATATCAAATTCATCATCTCTTCCTCAGAATGGTATGAGGCATCACATACCTTCAACACTTCAGGCAAACGACTTCCAAGCAGTCATCGCCAACACAATGCGAGATCAACGACTCAACCAGACTTTCTTCAAATCATATCCAAGCTATGAACTCGAATATGATTCAACGAACCCATGGTCATCGCTTTGAGGGAGTCTTCCATGGAATCCCTAACAATACAAGTCATAGGGGCAACCATGCACAGCATAAATGAAGGCTCTTCATTGAATGAAGCCCACAATGCCTACAATAAACGAACATACATCATACAATAAATATTGTTCATGCATAAGAACAAGCATACATTACATTCACATCATGACATTTTCAGGTAAAGACGATGCCGAACTAGGGCAACACTGTCCCGATAAATAAGATTCTCCACCTCCACATGAGGAACCTACAAACAAGACGATGGCCCACTCAAGCCTAAAGTCAACATCGCAACATCACGAAAGCATCCTAAAACAACGGAGCAATTTTCGGGGCACCCTCGAATTTCTTATTAAACTTATTTACTCGTTATGTTTTAATTTTTGATTGAAGGGGTAAAAAATTTTTGCTTCGCATAAACTCAATCAAATAATTAAAACATTCACCATCAAATGTATTAACATTATCTTTTCTCTGATTTGTTACAGGAAACAAGTCAACATCCTATTAAGGAAATACAAAACACAATTGAAGAAGGTAACGATTATCTCATGGCTGAAGAATGAAACAGTCTCAATTGAAGAATGAAACAGTTGCCAACTATTAAAGGGACGCTGCAAAAAGAAACTGTCAACCCGCCCACAAGGGGCATCAAGTACCTAAGGGATTCCAAAGAAAGAAACGGACAATCCTATGAAGACGCAGTGCCAGAAAGGAAGGCCTACGTTATCACCAATTGGGAACAAGAAGTCACCAACCGCACTGGCCAGGTATATTCTCAATCCCTCCGCTCATTTCATGTGATAATACTGGTTATACAACTAGCAATTACCACACGAGGGGCAGCTGTGAGCACGGGATTTTGTACCAGCTCGCGCGTTCAATGATGACGGCTTTTCGGGATATTTATCCTCGAATCACATGATTTTCGACCGTCCGAAGCCGGATCCAGAGCCCGCATCGCATATACTTGGCGAGGAACGACTCGCCAGAGGGCTGGCCAACCTCGCCAGGCCCTCGCCAGGTAGTCTGGCTAACTCGCCAGACTTTCTGGTGAGTTCGCCAAACCTCTTGGCGAGGCTTCCTCGCCAAATGTTCTTACCTTTTAAGATTTTTCAGGATTTTTTCTATAAATAGTCGAACCTTTTTGGATTGAAAGGGGTTCGAAAATGCAGAGAAAATTCTCTCTGTTAGATAAAAAAATACAAACAATATTTCTTACTTTCTTCTAATTTTTTCTCGGATCCAAAACACTTTTGGATCCCAAATCTCTTCATCTTTTAATCTAATTTCTTCATCTTTTCTTCTTAAATCCTCAGATATTCTCGGGTCTAAAACAAATTTAGAACCCGAGTCTGATTATCTTTTGGATAAATGAACACTTTATTTTCCAACCAAACAATTATTTTTTTCACATTAAACTACAATTAAATCAAAATGAACGAGGAACACTCCCGAGGATTGAACGGATACGCCGCAGTGGATTCATACCGCAAGGGTAAGCCTCTGAGTTCCTAGAACTGCAAATTCTATGCTCATCTTCTGTTTTATTTCTTTTTAATTTTTATTTTTGGCCTAGAAATTATTTTTATTCCTTGTTATTGTAAATAATGTTGGAATTCTCCTTCTTCTTTTATTTCTTTTTAATTTTTGTATTAGAATACCCCCACGAAGGAAATAAAATATATTCCCGGATAACAGACCTCACCTTTTATCATGCGGTCATTTTCACTAATAAAATTGACCAACATACGTGTATATAAAAATGAACTATTTTTATTTAAATTAACAACTTTAAAATCATCGATGTTTTAATTAGGCCACAAGGGCCTCGCCAAAATTAAATCGAACATATTTGATATCCCCTGTGCTAACCTTTGTGGATGCAGGTTAGATGTATGTTTAGGATTTTAATTTTCCTTTGGGTATAACATTTTCATTTTTTTTGGGAAAAGTAATTAATAGGGTAGTGAGCGGTTGCATCCCCCAATTTTTGAAAGCCTTGTAATTTTTATTTTCCGCATTTACTTACTATTTTATGGATGGATTTACTGCTTTTTCAATACGTGAATCATGCATGTAAACTCGAAAAACAACCTAAGCGCGAATATGCGTAATTAAGAAAATACGGTTTTCTGTAGATGTAATATAATGTGATCACTTAAGAAATAAGCAACTTATCCCGGACCCAAATCTCTGTGTTTTGGTGGGCCGTCCCTCGAACGTTAAGCCTCACAGGACTCTAATTCTTGGAAAGAGCTATTCCAGGTGGCGACTCCACACTAAGAGACGGCGGATTCGGGTTTGAACTAATCTAAAACATTTTCGCTTTTCTCTTTCAACCTTTTCACCGGGTTCCCGACCCTGTGTACCCTTTTTCCAAACACCCCGGTGGACCGCACCTATGAAATCGCGCGCTCTCAGCCCACCACTCCGTGTCGCCCGCTCACATATGGTCTCCATGGTCCATGAGCTTCATATCACCTATAAGGTTATGATGTTTGTCTAGATTCAATAATGCCACATCCTCCTAGTTTCTGAAAAGCAATGGGTGAACGCTCATCCAAGTGGTTACTTCAGTGTCTACATGTATGCCTTACGAAGCTGCTTCAATAAGTCAGCTCTTTAAGATATGGGGGATTCACCTAGTTGAGCTTCATCCTAATGCATGGGCAGATTTGATGGGCCACTATCAATTGTGTGTAGATGCCAACTTTGAGTTCACTCCTAATTTATTTAGGATGCTTTCCATCTTAAGAAGATTAAGGGGGATGACCACTATCAACTAATAAAGCCACCCAGCTTTGACTTCTACAAATTCTGTGGAAGACCATACTCTAAGCATAACTTCAAAGAGTTTTGGTTTATATCCACATAGATGAGAACCATCCAATCTTTCCCACCGAGTGGTCGAGTGAGAAGCCTTCTAACCTATCTAGGAAAGCTTGTCGAGTGAGCAATCCTAGGGTAGATTTCTTCAAGAGTTTGAAGCCTAACATGTAGAGGCTGAATGCTACAGCGTGGGCGGCCATCCAAGGTCACCACCTTATTTCCTGTGACCCCGAAACTTATGAAGTTATTTATCTATAGAATCATGATCCACCGAATCGCACTTATCTTCATCTATTTTTTTATTTTGGTTTTTGTTTTAGGTATGTCTACACATGAAAAGATTGTTTATGATCTTTTAGCCACAAAGAAGAAGATGATGAGGAATGGTTAGAAGGCACCAATTGCTTTGAAACTAGCGGTTGGGAAAAGGTTGGAGCCTGGTGTGGGTTCATCTGCGCCCAAGTGTCTTTTGGCGGGCATCTTCTATGATCAACTACCTAAGAAGAATAAGAAAAATCCCCAGGTTGGTGTTTCTATTTGTTATTTCCTCATCTTATTACCACCCTTCCATATATGGATGGTTAAACTATCTTATGCGTTTCATTAGGTTGTTGAGGTGGCGCCTAGGTATGCATCACAATCTCCGCCAAGGCCCATGTTGGTGGATGTTCTCACTTGGGAGATGTCGAGTGTGGATTGCAGGGTTCTCAAGGTCCAATCCCTCCTTAAGGGGTGCTTGCCTCTTACTAAGGACGAGAAGAAGCTTAAGGAGGTGATTACAGTCCTTTCGACCGTCCTCTTCCAAGATATCACTTCGGTAAGTATTTTTATTATAGCATGTTTATCTTGAACAATTTATTTATCATTACATGGTTGGTGATTATTCTTCTTTTTTATTTTGATTAGTTGATGTCAAGGACTTCTAAGCTTATCTGCCGGATCCATCATGATAGTTGATTTGAACTAAGGTACAGGTGGCTTTGGTGAAGGAGGTCTAGACCAAGCTGAATACCACCACGTGGAAGGTGGATGAGGCTAAGAATTCTCGGGTGTTGGCTTAGAAAGAGACAGACATGGTGGCTCAAACTTTGCAAAAGCTGGAGGAGGCCCAAGCCCAGATCACCAAGTTGGAGGGGTTGTTGGCAAAGTCCCAAGAAGAAATAAGATATGCTAAAGCAGTAGTCGAAGTTATCAATAACTGGTTGTTTGAATGCAGTTATATATACGAGGAATGGGTGCTACTCGCCTAGCAAGCCAACCACTCGGATATCTCGGATGAGCTAGTCTTGGAAGTGGACTTCCCTAAATATGTTGATTTGGGTGCCTACCAAAAGTAAAAGGAGTGTTTGGAGTTGGAAGAGTTGGCAATGGATGCGATGTCAGCCCTGACATCGACTAGTTAGTGATTCCACCAACTGATAACATTGAACTCCCGAAGAGCTGGTTGCAAATGCCTATCCCTCGCCTCAGCAAAGTTAGATTTTTTCTCGTAGTTTTTGTTGGATTCTGAAGGATATATAGTTTTGTAAGTTCTGAGTTCAGAAGAATGTCATCCCAGAAGCAAAAGGATTAATCAAAAGAACTTGAAGATATATCTCAGAAGAATCACTCATTACTCAGACTGTTAAAAGGCCCCTCTGAGGATTGCAAAAGGTCAACTCAATCCTTCGGCGCCAAAAAGTCAAAACAACTAACCTAGAATTTAATGCCGCTGCTCGCCTTGGGCATACGTCTGCTAAAAAACAAAAATTGCTAAAAATTCAGGAACAAATCTCACCTGCCAGTCTGAAACATATCTGCAAGTACAAAGTGGACCCATAAAATCAAGCTAATATAGCATGGTGCAAATCAGAGGTGGGCAAGCTCTCTAACGAATTGTTAACGGAAAAAAGACTGAGAGACAACAGTAGTATTTTCAGCAACGGTCCTTATTTCAACGAAAAAATTCTCTCCCCCTATAAAAAGAAATTTTCTCTCATCTGAGAAGGTTACTGAATCTTAACACAAGTACTGAAGTGAAAACAAAATCTCGATCTGCTTACAACCTTCTCACAGCAAACTCTCAAATCTCATCTGTTTGTAATTGAACTAATTGGAACAAAGTTCAGAAGTTCACAAAAATATCATTATTGTTAAACTGTTGTAACTTACACTAAGCTGAGGGTAAGATAGTGTAAAGGAGCGAAGTTATAGTAAGAAAGGTACTTATTAGAGATGAAGCTCAGAGCCTCAGATATAGAAGGATGGAACTTCTGTATTGGTATAGCTCAGCAAAGATTGTTGAAGGGTACTTCAATCAAGGCATTGTAAAAGGTTTACTCTTCACCAGAAGAAGAGTTAATAGCGGACTAAATCTTGGACTGGAGTTTCCAAGGACTGGATTAGGCAGAGGCTGAACCAGGATAAAAATCGCTATTTGCATTTCCTTACTCAGCTCATTTATATTTGTGTTACTTTATTCCACATTAGAAACACATTAAACATAAAAGGGGATTCTGAGTAACATACACTTACTCAGAAGCAACTTTAGAAGCATCTTTCTGAAGTTAAAGCGTGAACTTGAAAAAGAGTCATTCACCCCCCCTCTAACCTATTTTACACCCTTACTGGGTCCAACAATTGGTAACAGACCTAGAACTCTAAATCAGATTTAACGAATCTAGAGTAAAAGACTAATATGGGTGAAAATAGCATAAAACACTTACCTGGAAATATGACCACACAGATACTCCCAGAAGGGCTGTCTGTGTCAAGATCCCACTATTCTTTGGACAGAATTATACATTCTGGAAAAATGGAATGAAAAATTTTATACAGTCACAGGATATGTATGCATGGCTTGCTATAGCTAATGGTCCATACATACCTACAACCACTGTAGATGGGGTTGTCTCTCCTAAATCTGAGACTGATTACAATGACTCTGATATAAAGAAATTACAGAGTAACGCAGCTGCAATTAACCTTTTGCATTGTGCCTTAGATGCTACAGAATACAATAAAATCTCAGAACACGAAAGTGCAAGGGAAATATGGAAAAAGCTTGAAGTCACCTACGATGACAAAGTAAAAGAATCAAAGATCAATCAGAATCTATGACTCTATGAGCTATTTGAAATGGAGCAAGGTGAATCCATATCAAGCATGAATGCAAGATTCACCAACATCATCAACGACCTCAAAAGATTGGGAAAAAGCTTCTCAGAAGAAGAGCAAGTAAAGAAAATTCTCAGAAGCTTGACTGAAAAGTGGCTGGCGAAGAAGACTGCTATAGAGGAAGCTCAGGATCTCACAACATATAGGTATGATGAGCTTATTGGTTCTTTAATCACTCGTGAGATTTCCATGCAGAACTTTCAAAAGAAAGAAAAGTCAAAGCATGAAGCAAAGAAGGCAATAATCCTAAGAGTAGAAGAAGTATGTGAAAGTTCATCAGAGGATGATGAGGATATGGCCATGCTGACCAGAAGATTTAAGAAATTCTTAAAGAAGAACTCAATGACTCCTCAAAAGTTTCGGAAGAAGGGAAGCTTTCCACAGAAGTCAGATCTCCAGAAGAAAAACAAGTTTAGAAGATCTGAGGATAAAACCAAAGGTGAGAATCAAAAACCTATAACATGTTTTGAATGTCACCAGGAAGGTCATATAAAATCAAGCAGCCCAAAGCTGAGAAAGGACAAAGGAAAGAAAGCTATGGTAGCAATATGGAGCGATAGGAAGAAGATAGCTTTGCTGAGTCCTCAGGAAATGAGGAAACTACTCAGATATGTTTCATGGCTACAGATGATATGTTCCCAACAGTTGAATCCTGGCATAGCAGTACAGAAAAACTATCATCCTCAGAAGATAAACCTCACCAGGATAATGATGAGGTAAACTCCAAATTCAATATTCCTGATGAAATCATGCAACTACTTGCACAAATTTATAAGCAGGTAAAGAAAAATAAGAAGCACATGAAGCTTCTAGAAGAAGATTTTGAAGACTTCTGTATCCGAGATATAGCCAGAGACAACTCC